>JBDJHY010000087.1:13898926-13911722 GCA_039654485.1 Withania somnifera
GCAGGGGCGATGTTAAGGTCTCTAGGGCGACCTCGCAAGTGCGACCTGACCATCGCCGGGGCGGTCTGTGCCTGCAATTTTACATAGCTGAAACAAACGAACCCCAAGGGTCTAGAATGAGTATTCCAAATCTAATTTCAACACACAAACTATGTACACAACATGGAAACGACCTTTCGGATCTAATGGAATCGACGAATTAACAAACGTAGGTCGTTTGAGAAAAATGACCTCTAAAATCAAGAAATACTGAATTGGCACTAATCCACCAAGGTACTCAAAATTTCACTAAATACCCCGAGAAATAAACCAATATTCTTATTAGCCTAAAATCACCATTCTGGAGCTGATTGAAGCATCAGAATTCCATTCTGTCACTCAGAACACCAAAAACCACCCAACTCCAAAATTAGGCCTTAAACGAAAAAAAACCACAATTTAGTACAAACTCAAAACGAAAACCCCGAAACACGAACTTAAGGTCCATCTAGACTTTATTTGACATTTCGAAGCTAATGAATCAGTTGGAATTTGATTCCAAGCTCGTTTTGAAGGAAAGTTGACTAAAGTCAACGAGCACTTCGTTTCAGGCTCTGAAATAGGCAAAGTGAGATAAATCTCAACCAAACCGCCAAGAAAACCGCAATATCGGTCCCAACAAGTCATAAATGATCTAGGACAACTATTGGAAAGCTCTAGAATACAAAACGTCGCGTAATTCTCATAAATGATCGTGAGGGTCATTACAATCTCATAGAAACAAACTTGTATATAGTTTTTGTTTATTGGAACAAAATAAAGTTCAGGTGTCTAAATGAAAAATTTGGGTAAATTTAAGAGGTTAAATATGTGTTGCGCCTTAAGTTTTTGATATACAATCTCTATTTTACAACAAGCATCCATATTTCACGCAATTTTAGTTTTCCATCATATTTTATATAACATTTTATTATTAGCCAAACACTAATTTTATTTTTGACTAAGATCTTTTTGGATAACTTTAAATTAATCAGAATTTATTAATTTTTTTGTCATTTCTAAATAAATAAATTGTATACTATCTTATAAATACATAAAAAAAGTGTACTTTATAAAAATGTCACTCGGTCTATTTTCCCTTCAATGAATTGGAGTTATAAGAGAAAAAACTTTAGTGGGTCAGTCACGAACATTGTTATAATATATTTCTTCCCCAAACTCCTTTAATTCCCTGGAAAGATCAGTTGAGATCTGAATCGTTGGCAGTGAATTGAATTTAGGAATCTAAAAGATGGTAGTTGTAGCAGCGGTGAGGGACTATATCAATCGTATGTTACAAGACATTTCTGGGATGAAAGTCCTCATTCTTGATTCCTCCACGGTTTGTTCTCCCCTTTCCAATTTAAATATTTATCTTATTTTTGTGAAGAGGGTTACTGCCTGATCCGTAAATATGTACTTCGTGGGTGATAATTCCAAAGGAATTCTGGACTAAGAAAATTATTTCACTGTGATTAAGATGCTTAAAGGTGGCCTTTTTTGAGTAATGAATCCTGTGATCTGGACAAGAAGGGTTGCTCGGACAGTAAGCACCTTTCACCTCCCAACTCTGAGGTTATGGGTTTGAATAAAAAAGAGAGCATAAAAGGGTGGGGAGCTCCTATGGAGGAGTAAAAAGAAATTAAAAATTAAAAATCCTGTGATCCGGAGAAGAGGGGTTGTTCAGATGGTAAGCACCCTCTGTCTTCAACTTTGAGGTTGTTGGTTCGAGCCACCAAGGGAGCAAAAAAATAACAAAGTTGAAATATCTTGTGATCCTAAGAAGAGAGGTTGCTTGGATGGTTAGCACCTTCCGCCTCCAACGTTGAGGTTGTGGGTTTGAATCATCGAGGGAGAACAAAAGGGTGGGAGAGATCCTAGGGAGGAGTAAGAAAAATAAAAAGTCCTGTGATCTTAAGAAGAGGGGTCGCTTGGAAGGTAAGCATCCTACACCTCCAACCATGAGGTTGTGGGTTAGAGTCACTAAGGGAGAAAAAAAAGGGTGGAGAAGCTTCTAGGGAGGGGTAACAAAATCCAGTAATCTGATGCTTTTCTTGGTTTGAGTTTATGTGTAGTTATAGATCAATATTAAATGGATAGTGGGATGCTGAATCTTGAACTCAAAGAATGAAAAAAAAAAAAAAAAGAGAAGAAGAAGAGTCTTGAACCCATTGAGAGCTTCAATCAGTCTATCAACCAGTCAACTACTTCTATATTAGTTGAGCTAGCTATGTGAATCCTTTGTATTCGTTCCGTATCTATTCAGTTTTATTTTGTTTTAGTACTAAATATTTTGTCTTTTAAAAACTAGAATTCTCTGAATAGCATTTTTATTGTTGTTGCAAAGATATACAGGTCTAACCAAAATGAAAAGACTCCTAATGAAAATAGGAAACAATCCAATTAACCTGTATTACTTATACGGATCCTTTGCTTTCATTGTGTTTTTTCCCCTTAAAGTTCAATTGATTCCTTAAACTTCTGAGACACTTAACCTTAATGCGATTTTAGGTCTATGTAGTGTCCTTTTAAATACCTTCAGTAATCCCAGGAGACTTTAAGCATGAAATGTTGGACTGCGAAACCAAGCTTAGTGATCTAACAGGAATTATTAGTAATGCAGTCAATGAAACACTTAAGGAAAGGAAGTGCTCATTGCTGAGGTTACATTGAACTTGACATTGAGGATATGGGGGTAGATTTTTAGATGCAGACATAGTACTAATAATTCCTAACTCGTCAGGTATTCGGTTAATACATCTGAAAAAAGGAGCCTTTCTACCTCAATCGAGGTAATGGTATGGACTGCGTACACTCTACCCTTCTTAGACCCTATTTTGTGGGAATATAATGGTTATGTTGTTGTTGTTGACGACATCTGAAAAAAAGGAGAAGAAACCATGTATAGTCTTGTCATTAGTGTGGTTGTGATGGAGTCATGGAGATTTCATTGAGTGATGTGGTAAAGCGATGTCCTTTGAAGTTATGTGGTTGGATGAGTTAACTAGATTCTAGGCAATGTTTGCGCACCTCACCATGCTAGTATGTGTTAGATAAGCTATTGTTTATAAATTTGGTAATGTGTTAGATAAGGCAATGTGATGTAAGCTTCTATTTATGACTTCTGAAGATAGAGGACCAAAATCTTGTTCCTTGTTGGAGTAGATTCTGCATGTTTTGGAACTCGAAAGTCCTGAATGATGCCTCAGGAATCAAGAGACTCAAGAGACTCTATATAGCTGGAAAGATATATCAGGAGCTTATCAAATACAATTACAATTTGCATTTTGGGAAGGTTGGCAGGAGACATAATAGATGTTTTATAGGAAGAAGAGAGACCTCCAAATGCTTATAGTTTTTTCTTTCTGGTGTAATCCGAAGCTGTAATAATATACATACTATGATGATTTTTGTTATTTCTCTACATAGGTAGACGTAGTAGATGTTTCTACTTTCTACAGATTTAGCACTCCTTTAGATAGATGAGCACTTATAAAAGCAAACACACAAGACAATGCAAGAAAGTAAAAATAGAGTAAAGATAGCAAACAATGATAACCCGACAACTAAAAGGCATAATAAACTTCAAAACCTTCGATTCGAATCATTATACAATATCTAACCTACAGATAAATACAAGTGACCTAAGGGTATGTTAAGCCCGAAAACTTCTAATTTACAAATCCTAAGAATACCTATCTCTTACGAAGACCTTAAGGGAAATGCAATTCACGTTGCAACCCTCGTTTCTCAACATTGATCAACCAAAGCTTTACCAAGCTCTCACAACTCAACAAGAGTGTTTTCAAATACATACAAACATAAGCTGACCCAAAAGAAAGTGAACAAAAGCTATTTATAGTCTGGCACAAAATAAGGTTCACAGTGATCAAAACCTTGAATCTGTCCCATTTGGCGATGTAAAAAGGTGTTGCCCTTTGGGTTGGCGATGCGCTGAATTGCACTCCATGTCGCCCTTTTGTCTAGACGCCAAATAAGACTTGATCCAAGTTGAACCAATTCAGTGATCCACCAAATAGCCATGAGCCATTACCAACCATTAGACGATCCGCCAATATGGGCAGGCCATCGCAAAAGTGGACAATGACTTTATTGTTCCTTCACTTCTTCCGCCCAAACTATCTTTCAAACATAGAAACCCTTTCAAGCTACCAAAACATGGTCAAGCACCTCCATCTTCATGAACAATTCTTGGAATTGTTATAGTTCTCTAGCTTGACTACGGATGAATGGCCTCGATGCACCTTGGGATGCATCGTCTTCTCCTTTTTGAAAGGAATTTGACCTCAAATTCGAAACATCATCATCCACAAGAGGTCCAAAGAGTGAAAGATCACAAACAATGAAGGTGATGCGAACTTGATATTCCGGTGTGCGACCAATTTTGTAGGCATTGTTGTTGATTTGCTCAAGCACTTGAAAGGGCCTATCGCCTCTAGGCATCAACTTGTCTTTCGATGGTTGGGAAAACAATCCTTGCGGAAATGAACCCAAAGCCAATCTCCCGGTTCAAGCTCAAGCCTCTTCTGACCCTTGTTCGCCTTCCTAGCCACTTCTTGAGTCGTCTTCTCAAGGCAAACCCTTACCTTCTCATGCAATTTCTTCATGGCCTTCGCTTTCTTGCTTCCATCTAAGCTAATCACAATATCTTGGCAAAGAGGGATGAGATCTAAGGGGGTTAGGGGGTTAAAACCATGAACACATCCAAACGGAGTTATCCCAATAGTTTTATGAACAAAATGATTTATAAGCAAATTCAACTAAAGACAATTTTTCTTCTCATGAGGCCAACTTTCCATGCATTACGGTATGAAGCATAGAACCAACTGTCCTATTGACCACCTCGGTTTGGCCATCGGTTTGCGGGTGGCAAGAAGTAGAAAACAATAACTTGGTGCCAAGCCTACCCCACAACTTTTTTCAAAAGTAACTAAGGAATTTCAGATCCCTATCACTTACAATGGTTTGAGGGATTTCATGCAACTTAACAACATTATCAACAAATAAAAATGCTACATGGGGAGCATCATCACATTTATGACATGGAATGAGATGAGCCATCTTTGAATATCGACCAACGATTACAAAGATGATATCTTGTCCCTTCTTGGTCCTTGGCAAACCTAACACAAAATCTACCGACACATCAAGCTAAGGCCTAGTAGGGGCGGGGAGAGGGGTATATAATCCTTGAGAAAGTAGCCGTGACTTAGCACTTCTAGATTCAAGACAATGGCCACAAATTCGCTCAAAATTACGCATTTGGGGCTAATAAAATTGTTCCTCTGGGATTTGATAGGTCTTATTGATGCTAAAGTGACCCATAATCCCCCACTATGTGTGTCTCTCACAAACAACTCCCTCCACGAGCTTATGAGCACACAAAGCCTCCCCTTAAACAAAAAGCCATCAAAGCTACAAAAAGGAGTAGAAGACCTATCCCTAATCTATTTTTCCCTTTCCGACTCTTCACAATCATGGTAGATTTGAGCAAAGGTGGGGTCCTCGGGATACGAAGTCTTCAAATGTTCAAATCCAATCAATTTAGAAGACAAGGTATTCACCAACACATGCTTATGCGACAAGGCGTCGACCACTACTTGTAGTGAATTACACAGCGAAAAGATTCAAGAAATTCGATACACTTGGCATGCCTCCTATTTAACTTTCCTTGGGCCTTAAGATGTTTCAAGGATTCGTGATTGGTCTGTATCACAAACTCTTTAGGTCACAAGTGGTGTTGCCAATTGCTCAACGCTCGAATAAGCGTATACAACTCAAGGTCATGTAGAATAGTTCAAGGTGGCTCCTTTAAGCTTTTCACTAAAGTAAGCAATGGGCATTAAGTTTTGCATTAAGATGTCTCCAATGCCTACCTTACTAGCATCACGCTCCACCTCAAACATCTTCTCAAAATTTGGCAATTGTGAAAAGGGAGCGGATTAAAGCATTGTGTTTAATTCTTCAAATGCATTTGCTTGCTCAACACCCCACCTGAAAGGTTTATCCTTACGGATTACCTCGGTTAACGGGGCGGCATAGTGCTAAACCTTTTGACAAACCTCCGATAAAAACTAGTCAACTCATGGAAACTTTGAACATCACCAATAGATTTAGGAGTTGGCCAATCCGTTATAGCAATTATCTTGGATTCGTCTACCTCGATATCCCTAAAACTCACAACAAGCCCCAAGAAAACAACCCCATTCACACAAAAAGAGCACTTATCAATATTAGCAAATAATCGTTCACGCCTAAGAACCTTAAAAACGCTCTTTAAATTATTGGCATTCTCTTTTAGGGATTTGCTACACACAAGAATATCATCAAAGTATGCCACCATAAATTTGCCAACTAATGGCTTCATGACATGATTCATTCAGTGCATAAAAGTGCTAGGAGCGTCAGTGAGGCTGAAAGGCATGACCAAACTTGGTCTTGAATGCGGTTTTTCACTCATCACCGAGGTTTATTCGAATTTGGTGATACCCGCTCCTAAGATCAATTTTGGAAAAAACGCAAGAATCATTTAATTCATCAAGCATGTCATCTAATCTAGGAATGAGATGGCGATACTTTAACGTTATTTTGTTGATTGCCCGACAATCAACACACTTGTGCCACGAGCATTTTTTAGGGTACCAAAATCTTCGGTACGACACATGGGCTCATGCTTTCCCTCACGTATCCCTTGTTGAGGAGTTCCTCAACTTGCCTTTGGAGTTCTTCGGTGTCCTACGAATTGCTTCGATAGGCCGGTTTGTTTGGAAATTGTGATCCCGGCACAAAATTAATTTGGTGTTCAATTTCTCGAAGAGGGGCCAACCCGCATGGAAGCTCCTTGGGAAATACATCCTCGTATTCTTGCAAAACACGAGAGATGAAATTGGGGATAGAAGAAGTAGAAGTGTTAGTTTGTAAAACAAGGTCCTTATGTGTCATAAGGATCAACGGACTTTGGGATTCCAACTCCTCCCTGATCTCTTTGTCGTTGGCAAGCAGTACCAACTTGCTTTTCCACTTTAATTTCTTTTTCTCATCTCCCTTATCAACCTCCTCCGCTACATGTTCTTCTTTAGCATCACTCTCTTTTCCCACACACTATGGACTTGTGGCTTGTCGAGTAGTTGGCAACTTAAAGAATTCAAGCGTAGTTGTGTTTGCAGCATTACAACAACTACTATCAACCATCAAAGAACAGATGTTACCCTTGATGAGGCATTTGGTGTGGAATAGATTCTCCCATTGACTTGGATTATCCATTGCCTTACTAATCATGACCATCCTCACTACATAGTTGGGTACCGTAAGCTCTCCTTTTTGAGGCCAAGCCTCTTCAATCGAACACTTCAACATCAAACCATTGGGGACGGTGACATCCTCCTCAACCTCTTCTTGTTCATCTTCTTCTGCCTTAAATTCCGGATCCTCATCCTCTTCTTGAATCCCTTTATCACCCTTCACACTATCTAGGTAATAAGGCCTATCCTCTTGAAGAATTATGTTTCTCCGATTTGGGCACTCGCTCATTCGATGATCCCATCCTTAGCATTTAAAACATTAGATGCCTTTTGGTTTATTGGCTTGGAACTTTTTTCCTACTTCCCTTGGTGCATTCGAGGGGACGACTTTCTCAAAAGGCTTCCTCTCAAATGGCTTCTTGACATCTTTGCTCTTGTCCCAAGTAAACTTTGATGGCAATTTGCTCTTGCCTTTGTCCCATGAAGAAGACGAAGAATAACTCTTGGACTTGAATGACTTTTCTTCCTTAATAGCCCTCTCAATGTTAATGGCGCCCTTAAATATGGAATCTTTATCCTCAAAACGGGCAAGGATCAATTTAGAAGTGATATCATGGTTCAACCCACTTTTGAACCAAGTGACGTTGTGGCAAGCTTCCCCTTGGATATCAAGCATCAAGAACAACTTATTGAATTTAACATTATACACCAAACCGCTATTGCCCCCTTGCTTGGAATTGTAGAACTTGGTAACTCGTTTTTGCTGAAATGACTCTGGCATATACTTGGCTCTCACGATGACCTTCAACTCTTCCCATGGAGGATTGGGGTTCAAATTACCCAATCGTCGCCTCCTCCTAGTAGACTTCCACAATGTCGAAGCAAACCCCTTGAATTGGGCTATAACATGTGAAGCTTCTTCATTTCGGATAAGTCATCGGTAGAGAAGATTCTATCAGATGACACCTCCCAATTGATGAAAGCCTATGGATCACTTTCTCCCTTGAATGTGGAAAGGGTGACCTTGATAGAGCTGATACCCGTATCTCGACCATCATTACCATCTTGATCACCTTGATCTCATGCTTGACCCCGAATTGCCATAATAACCACCATGTGTTCCTCACTTACGTCTAAATGCACCTTTATTTCTTAGTCTAGGTGACGGAGCACCATAACCATAACCAAAGCCATATTGATCCTCGAACTCCTCTTGTCAATCATTTCTCTCAACTTCTACTCTTTGGAGTGGTAGATTTTGGACTTGGGGTGGTAGATTTGGGTCTAGTGGAGCTTGGTCATTTGGGATATAGATTGCTCTTAAAGCATTTCGTGGAGCTTGGTCATATAGGATATGGGTTGCTCTTAAAGCATTTCGTGGAGCTTGGTTTATACTTGGTTGGGTTTGGATTGGAAAATGTAAAGGTCTTTGATGGAACGACATTTGGTGTAATCTATTTGGTGATATGGTGGACGAGGTATTTCGGACTTGACCACTTGTAGTGGCATTATGAGGGGTAGTAGAAGTCGAGGATCCAACATGCCCTTCCACCTCTGCCATCCTACCATCTACCATCTACCATATCCATTCTTTCACCAACTTGTTCCATCCGTCCATCCAACGTTTCCAACCTTTTGAATCTATCTCCTTAACTATTCCAACACTATCCTGAGTTCACTCACTTTTCTGAATAAGAGGATGGTTGTCACTCCTCGAAGCCATGGTATCTGTCAAGAGTAACTCTCAACACAAACAACAACGTTAGCATTAGTCAAAATAAAGCCTCACAATCTCTCGAGTTCTCACCCAATTGATTGCCTCACAAATTGGTGCAGCTAAAAGTTGATGATTGCCTTTACTTCGACTGTCACGAAGTGTTGTATTCTACTCTCAGCTAGAGCAGATTCTTGTTAATAGTAAGATTACTAACCTATAAAACAAAACGAACTTCAACCAAGAAGTTAACTACGAATTAAACGGAAAAGAACCAAAAAAAAGACAATCGAAAGACTAGAACTTAAAAACTATGAATTCAACCAAGCAAGTTCTTTAAAAGGTGTATGTTAGTTGATGGAATCAAATAAGAATTAAGGATCAAAGAAATGAAACAAGAAGTTGGTTTGTGGAAGAAGTTGTTATGTTCAAACCTTGGTCGCCGAAATGGTCACTTCCTTCGCCAACAGGGTCGGGCACTTGCCAAAATGAATTCCCTTCCTCGAAACGACCAGTAGCTTGAAGGTAGAAACGGCAGAGCAATGCCCTAAACGATGGATTATCGTCCTAACGTCTCACCGATTTGGATTCTCTTGTCGCCAAATGTCTAGAGCTCACTGGAAAGTTTAAAAGTAGGAACAAAGGGCGACTCGCCCTTCAAGTTGGCGATGCCTAACTAATGTTGCTGAATAGGGCTGCCAAGCTGGACGTTTTCCCTCTCGTTTCAAGTCACAAACTCAACCTATTAATTGGTGGTCTTCCTAAGGAATATACTCCTTGATTCACTCACAAACAACCACCTTTTTATCACCTTTTTGGATCGAAATGTACCTTTTTCCACCAACTTCTCTTACAAGTTTTGAATCCCTTAGAAATCCTCAAGAACACTTATGAACACCAATAACACACACTAGTCTCTATACGTTACCCTTTCAAATCCGTTTTTCCCTTCAAATTGTATAGTCACACTCCCCTCGATGTGGAGAATGCAAAAACCAATATGATGAGGAATGAAAATCGAGTTTCCAATATCCAAACTGATAGCCAATCTTCTTCAAGCTTCTTGAGTCTAACAATGGTGGAACTTCAAGTTTTCTTCCAACTTTCAGCTCAAACCACAACCAACACTCGACTTGTACTAGAGAATCAATTCTAGCATATGAAACTATCAAAAAGACACAACACAAACACTTAAACTCCTTTCTAGATAGAATTTCGAGTTTATCATGAACACATTTTTTTTGTGATAACAAAGCCAATGAACTAGGTTTGATTAGGATCAGACACTTGCCCGCTCTGATATCAAATGATAGATGAGCGCTTACGGAAGCAAACACACAATACAATGCAAGAGAGTAAAGATAAAGGAAAGGTAGCAAACAATGATAAACCGACAACTAAGAGGTATATTAAATCCTCAAACCTTCGGTTACAATCATTACACGATATCTAACCTATAATTAACACAAGTAGGAGGCCGCTAGCAACCTAAGGGTATGTTAAACTCAAAGACCTCTAACGTACAAATCCTAAGAGCCCCTATCTCTTCGAAGACCTCGAGGGAAATGCAATTCACATCGTAACCCTTGTTTTTCAACAATGATCAACCAAAGCTTGACCAAGCTCTCACAACACAACAAGAGTGTTTTCAAATACATACAAACATAAGCTGTCGCAAGAGAGTGAACAAAAGCTATTTATAGTCATGACACAAAATAAGGTTCAAAGTGATCAAGGCCTTGAAATCTGTCCCGTTTGGCGAAGTAAAAAGGCATCGCCCTTTGTGTTGGCGAGGTGCCGAATTGCCCTCTACATCGCCCTTTTGTCCAGTCTTCAAATGAGATTTGATCCAAGTTGAACCAACGGCAACCCGCTGAATAGCCATGAGCTATCGCCAACCATTCGGTGATCCGCCAATATGGGCAGGCCATCGTAAAAGTGGAGTGGATTCATTGTTCCTTCACTTCTTCCTCCCAAGCTATCTTCCTAACATAAAAACCATTTTGAGCTACCAAAACATGGTCAAGCATCTCCATCTTCATGAACAATCCTTGGAGTTGTTGGAGTTCTCTAGCTTGACTACGGGTGAATGGTCTCGATGCACCTTGGGGATGCATCATCATTTGGTGTTGCTTACTTATGTGTTTGAGTGTGTCTTCGGCGAACATTTCTTTGAGTGACATGTGCAACTGAAATTTTACTCCCTAGTCATCTTTCCAGGAGAACTAGTAAAATTTAGAAGTTTTATGATGAATTAGTAGTGAATGCTCTCTACAGCAACAGGTAAAGTAAGAGGCAGCAGGGAACTTGTCACACCCGAGTCAAATCTCGTATTCGAAAAACACGGGAGAGATGTTGCGTATATAAGAAAAGAATCCGTAGACCCTAGTGGTGCACTTTAAAGCTGTGCAGATTGGATCCAAAACGGATAATATCACTGGTGACCTGTACTGTTACAGAACTGACAGCTGCCTATTAGACGAAAATCCTATATATTCTTTTCCAATGGGGTTTCTTCTCCTCATATGTGTTGCCTACCGTATTAGCTTCGTTTTTTGCAAAAGCTGCCTGTTAGAGAAGATTTTATGCAACCAACATTTTAATGGCCTTAATCTGTGGGAAGATGAATGGTATATGCTTTATTAGGCAGGTTATGGAGACTAACTGAAGAGAAAGAGTAAAGTTAGAAGGATATCGTAATCATTAAATACGAACAAGTGGACTTCTGGAAGCCTAGCCCTGTGGAAGCCCCATACAACAACAACAACAATGTACCTAGTGAATTCCACAAATGGAGTTTGGCAATGTACCTAGTGAATTCAACAAGTGGAGTTTGGGGAGGGTAGAATGGACATAGATCTTGTCCTGACCTCGGGGAGGTGGAGAAATTGTTTCTGAAGGACTCTCGGCCCATACAAGAAGACAATTTGGAAAAAGTATGTCAGCTTTGGAAAGAATTTGACTGTATGGGAGTTAAAAGTTGGAAATAGTAAGAGTCAAAAACCTGGTTTGATCATGGGTGGAAGAGGCCAAATCAAAATTTGTTTCCTGATTATATTCACTTGCAGTGAACAGAGATTGCATGGTCGCGGATTGTTATGAAGATTTTACTTTCCTAGAAGAATTTTTAATTGTCGGGAGGTGGGCGAAGCTTGTGAATCATTGAATTTATCGAGGCCAATTAAATGGTGAGGACAACAGAGATGGGTGGTTTTGATTGGCTGATAATTCTGGTGTATTTTTACCTTACCTTCTTAGGAAAAAAGGGTATTAGTGGTGCATTCTCTATGCAAGTTCCTGCAAAAGCAAGCTGAAATTTTGGAAGCTGAGTGGCCAGGTAAACTGATTTGGAAAACAAATGTCCCCACCCCCTCCCCCAATTGGGGCTTATTTTGGTTGTGTGGCTACGGAGAATGCTTGCCTATCATAGGGCACTTTACAAAGGAGTGGAATTTCATTGCATAGCAGATGCTTTGTTTGTGAAATAGAAGGGAAACCACTAGTCATCTTCTGCTGCATATTGACTCAATCCGGCGAGTTTGGACATTATTTTTGTACTTTTATGTGATGCCAAAGGATGTCAAGAGTTTAATGTCAAGCTGGCAGGAATAGAGCATCAGGAACTATCTGGAATGAATTTGGAGGATTTCCCTACTATGCATATTTGGTTTGAAAGAAATAAGAGATGCTTTGAAGAAAAGAAGCTACATTTGTCTAGTTAAATTTGAATGTATTCATAGTCTGCTCCTCTGGTGCACGGAGCACAGGCTGGAGAACCTGAAACATCTTTTGTTTTTTTTGA
>JBDJHY010000087.1:13926578-13938262 GCA_039654485.1 Withania somnifera
GCTAAACCTAGATGATGTCATAAATAATAGATTGTATTTGCATCTAATTTGTGATTTCCATTTAATGTGGCTATTAAAGATGCACACTTACAGGTAGTTTTTGGAATCTGCTTTTGAAATTATTAATATGCCATTGAGTTGGCTGGCCCTGAGCAGTATTGCTGCTTCTGGACATGATACAAGGTTTGTATCTTCTAAAAGAAAGGAAGATGACAAATTGTGTTCAATCAAATACGAAGCTTCTTAATTGAAAAAATTCTGCGTTGTACTAAAACCGTTCACTTACATCATAGCGATACTGTTTTCTGATAAGTTCACTGCATTGGTAACATAACTTTTTTCCAGTGAGTTTTGGCTTAAATCTTGAATTGAGATTTATTGCAAAGTAGTCTGTTGCCATTACTGCTATATATACGCTATTGCCTCTCTGGTTGGAGAAAAACTCTGTAGAAGCAAGTTTCAAATCTTTGGAACATGTTACTTGCATTCAGATATCTGCCAAGTGAACCAATACAGTGGGACCACGACGACCGACACTGATCTGATTCGCATCTTAGATGCTCGTAATATTAAATGTGTTAACTTGTATTGAGCCAGAAATATTAATTATATTAATATGCTATTTTGTAGTTTGACTTGTCTTTCACTTAACACGAGTGACTTTAAAATTTGAAAATCAGTGGAAGACAGATCTTTTTGGGTATAATTTCTGTTCTATTCTGCTATTTCTACAGGCTGTGACAAATCTATTGAATAATGATAATATCTCTGATATTGACCGCCTGCGCCTCGTCATGCTGTATGCCTTGCGCTATGAGAAGGAGAGTTCTGTTCAACTCATGCAGCTATTCAACAAATTAGCATCTCGGTCGCCCAAGTATAAGCCTGGGGTAAGGAGGATTACTAGATTGTTGCTGTTTTCAGTTTCTTTTTTTCTGTTAGTCCTGTTATCTTGGTTCTGTTGCTTTTATTGCCTGTATCTTACAAATTGTTCTTCCTTTGCCCATTGTTTCTCTCCCTGTGGAAGATTGAAAAGAGGGTAATTAGGACCTCACTCAGTGCCTTCTGTAAAGGCCATTTTTCTTTTAGGTAACAATTAATGTGCTTTATCTGCTTTGTTGATTGCTCTGATCTGTTTGTGGGTGTTAAAAAGTTGTTGCTTCTAAAGGTCTTCAAAGATATTTTGACGGCCTGGCCTTAAAAGATTCTACTTCTCTGTTTATGCTATGAAGTTTGTACAAAGAGGGGTATAAAGAGGAATAGCAATTGCATTCTTTAAAAGCTTGGTTATTATGTTTCATATAAGTAGGTAAAGAGTCAACAGTCTTGTTTAGTTTATGCTTGTTGTTGATTATAGTTTATGTATAGTTATTGGTATCAAAGTAGGTTTCCTTCTATTCTTGAGTAGATTGTTAATCTGCACTTGATATTACATTGACAATTTTATCTGACAAATGAAATCATTTTTATTGGTTGTGGTTTGAAGCTAGTGCAATTCCTTCTAAAGCAAGCTGGAGTTGATAAGAGAACTGGGGATCTGTTCGGGAACAGAGATCTCCTGAACATTGCACGTAACATGGCTCGTGGGCTCAAGGTGTGTCTAGGAAGTAGAATACTTTCTTTCTTTCTCTGTAAATAAATTGAAACTAGAAGCTTACAGAAGCTAGGATGGTAGAAACATCTCTTCAAGCATTCATACTTGGGAAAAGAAAATGTCGCTTGAGAGACAGTTTATTGATTCCTGCGGCAACGACTGTATTTTTTAGTTTAATACGTGTGCGATGCTTGCAACGAAAGGATCAATGATAGACCTATTTCTCTGTCTGTAGGTTCATTTAACATTCTTTTTGATTAACTGGAAGTATTTCTTAATGTTACACCAAGTAGGTTTTGTATGTACATACATCCATATGTATTACAAACACACATTAAGCATTCGAGCAATGTACACAATTTTTTATAGCAGATATATCCTGGTTATACAAAGATATAACATAGACATAGGGCTTTTTTTTATAAGGTAACAAAATGCTGCTGTTTTCCATAAATGCTTCTGTTTGTTTCTAATTACTTTTTTTCTCCACAAGCTTATTAACATTGTCTGCCACTCATTTTGGGATAAACCATTATATTTTAAAAACAGAGAACACCAATTTTACTCTGAGGAGAGACAATGTAATCGCAAGTGATTAGTATCTTCATATTGTTCGTCGAAACAGCAACTACTAACGATAATTAAATCTTCTATTCCTAAACCGTTTCCCTTCCGAACAGCGTCACACTCTGCACACCATGTAAATGAATCCACCTTTCTCAAAATGCTAGAACTTCACGTGGTTTGAGTAGAAGCATCTCACGGATGACTCCTATCTAAGTTAAAATATCCTCCTCCCTGCTGTGCAACCTCAGGAATTTTATAGTATCTTTGCCATTTGTGTTTGTTGATTTCCTTTTCTCCAAACAGAAAATGTCTCAGATATCGTCCTTAAATGTGGTATTACCATCCCATACATCAAGACAGAAGCAGACTCAATTACTGTTGTCCACACCTATAAGCTGATCAATTTTGGAAAAACTATTCTCCTTCATGATACTTCAAGACCTTGCCCCAAGGAGTTGTCACTCTCTTTGGGAAGCAGTTGTCACTCTCTTCAGGAACCATGTATTTTGGTCACAATCATACTTATAAACTGATATTTTTCCATCTCTTCAATTGACTTGTGCAATTGGTTTCTCTGTTTGTAGCATTGATATCTGCTTAGTCCCTCTTGATTAATCCAAAATATGTTCCCAAATATATAATGAAGACTTCCACATTGCTTGAAATGAATACTAAAAAGTACAGCTATTTCATAACTAGCAATTTTTGAACAGTTGAACATGAATATGTCATTTTGGATACTTCCGAATCCCAGAGTTACAGAATCCCCCTGAAGTGGTTCTTACTTTCCAGCACTTTCTAGATGTAGATGTTAGTGGTTTACATTTGTCTTTTTTTTACAGGGGGTTGAGAATGTGTATACCCAGCATCAACCTCTTCTATTCCAAACCATGGAGAACATCACCAGGGGGCGGTTGAAAGATGTGGACTACCCTTACGTAGGAAATCACTTTCAACAAGCCAGGTCAGTCATAGCTGCAATGATGTTTCAAAGTTTGCTTTTTCCTTAAAATTTAGCCTTTTCTCCAGATTTAGTGCCCCAAGAGAATAAGTAGTACTCTAGCCAATTGACTTGTTTCTTTTTGCAAGACTAGCGGTTTGTTGCAGGAAGTGCAAAGTTTCTATAAATAATTCCGGCATTCATGAAATCTTTCTCATAGTAAAATTGTAGTGGTATGGACTGCGTATACTCTACCCTCCCTATACCAACTTTGTGGGAATATACTGGATATGTTGTTGTTATTCTTAGTAAAAGTGTAGCTCAGTAAAACTGTAGCTCAGATACTAAAGCCACAATATGTTGTGATGAAATTTAACCTAGCTATTGTAGCAATCAACAGCTTGGTGCAGCTTCTCCGAGCTAGTCTTTTGATTTTATACGTCTTAAATAGGGGTCAATAGATTTCTTTTGTGGTTATGCTAATGTCACGACCCGAGTCTACACCCTAGGCATGAACGGCACTCCGAACCACAAATGGCCCTAGCAGATCCTTGGCCTGGCATGCTACTATTACAACAATTCCATATATGAGCGGAAGCTGAGAGAAAAACAATCATGGCTAAATACTAAAAGCAAAAATAGTCGTTATAAGATGAGTACGGATAACAGCTGAAAGTCTGAAAAATACTGAATAACTAATGTCTGATGAAGCCTCTAATAATTGAAAAGGATAAGTCTACCGGGAGAAGGCCCCGTCTGCCTTTAAACAAATGTCTAAGAACTGAAACTGATAACTGGAAACTAAATCTAAGTCCTCTGGTGCAAAGAGTGGGTGACTCACCAACAGCAGGGTTGTAGGCTCTACTAGAGCGTCTAGCAGTGTTGAGTCTGGGCGCCTGAATCTACATCATGAAACGATGTAGCGCAAAAAGAGCGTCAATTCATTGAATTTTATTGGCATGTAAGAGAAAAGCTTAACATGAATAAAAGCAACATATCTAAATGCTTTAAATTTGAGCAATGATAAATATAAGACAATGACTAAAATAATGGAGGTCAAAGCTAGAGCGCAAAGATAAACTTTTGAAATTCTTCCGAAACTAATGTCATAAATAATATCTTTAATTAGCAGTTGAAACATCATCTATGTCTGCATGAGGGTTCAAATCATTTCAGAAACTAACATAATATAAAGTTCTTTAAGTGGGGAGTTTCTTGCAATCGACATTCATCATGTAAACTCATGATGTCCATCCTCTAACCGGCTGGTGGGCTGCTCTATACCTTGCTAGAGCTTAGAACCTATCTATCTATCTGTGGATCCACTTATGAGCCTCTTAAGCTAAGAGGTGTCGTCCTACTTGTGGTGCGATCCTTAATCCTATGGTGGCGACATAATTATGGGACATGTGTCATCTAAACCAATGTCCTCTCGGTGCTAAATAATTCTTTCCAAAACTGTATTTATAATGATTTATGCTCATAAAAATATCATGTGAAATCTAGCTAAAAGCATGCGTGAGACTTTGCTCAAAATTAATTCTTCTATGAGTCTGCTCAGTCCTTGAATTTTATAATGGCTAAACTTTCTTTAAACATGCTCTGTGACATAAATACAAGGAAATTCCATTAAAGCATATCTTGAATTTGTAGAGAATCATAGAGTAAACTTCGTTTATTCATAGCTCATCCAATCATATGCTAAAATATCAGGTTGAGAAAAGGCTGTACCTTTCATGTCTTACTGTAGCTTTCAAGGTTAAACATCAATAAAATCAACTCAAGAAATAGAATAAGTAACTTCATAGACATGAGGTTAAAAACCCTAATTTTGAACTTCTATGTATCATAACTTTTGAAATCATGGTGTGATGATGAACAGGTTTTCCTCACTGAACTCTCACATATCTTAACTGCTTTAAGATGTTCAAGGAAGAACCATAGCTTGGAGGAAGAACTCCAAGAATTCAGTTCTTCAAATCTTGATTGAGATTTTCTTGAAAATCCTAAGATTATGGTGTTGAATTTTGTTAAGAATCCGTATTTGGCTGTTAGAAATACTTGAAAATACTTAAAATTGCATGGGAGAGGCTTACCTTGGTTGTTGGAGGGTGAGGAGAGGGGAGGAAACTGTCTTAGGGTTGATAGGAATGAAAAATAGAATGGGAAAATGACCTTTTAATGATTCTCGTCTGCCCATTATGCGATCCCGAATGGGTCTGCTATAGGTACTTTAGATTGTATTTTTGCACAGTGGCTGACAGATTTCGGGCCATTCTGCAACCTAAAATGCAGACCGCAGACCCATTCTGCCATCGCACTTTTGGTTGCAGAATTGTCCAGCTCAGCTACCTTCTGGTAAGACGAGCATAACTTCTTACTCCGACCTCGCATTGATGAGTGGTTTGTTGCACTCAAAGACCCATAATTTGATAGGTTCCGGGTCACATAACTCTTCATATTCTAAAAGACATTCTCGTTTGAAGTTGACCAAGCAAAAACTCATATGGAAACCCAATCGGTAAAAAAGGTTTCAACTTTACTCTATGCTAGAGGTTCCTTATGACCTCAATTCATATCCGTTGCACTTACGCCATTAAGACTTGTCTTTACACCTAGGCAAGGTAGAAATTTCACCGAATTCGGGTCTAGCTACACACATAAACAGTTCAGATCTTAGCTTAGAAATTCGAGGTGTTACAGCTAATGCATTGAATAATGTTTATGTTGTAAACCAACATGTAGTACCATTCTCTATTGATCACAAGTCAATTTCCCTTGTTAACACGGGCTGGGTAGAAGCTGTCAGAGCTCAGAATAAAACAGAGGCACCATATGTTAACAGGAACTTCCTTTAGGATCTCTGTGAAGCCAAACACAGAACACATGGCCCTTGATCTCTCTGAGATAGGAGTATTAACCTTCACTATAGCTTGCTTTTGACAACTTGCTCTTGCCATCCGATTTCTTCAAGTGTGATGTATCATGTTATGCTTGCCTACTATGATCAGACAACTATTTATAAATTCTTGGTTGATTTCAAAGTCAAGCAAATCATCAAGTTAAATTGATGAATAGAGCCATTTATTATGGAAATTTGGCGGGGATAGAGGATATTTCACAATTGTTGTTGTTTTTGTCCTGATAAGCAAGATTTTATCAATTGAATAGCACTAAGCTAGTGTTGAGAGTAAGGTGGTTACAAAAATCTCAATTTCTGACATTACTCTAGAGAACCAGGAAATAGGTTCGAGTCTGATACCATATTAAGAAAATGAACCATGGGCCTAACTCAGCCCCGAAAGAGTTGGCTCATGAGGTAATGGTTGCTCAAAACCATATAAAAAGACCACAACACATTCCTTAAATCAATGTGGGACACTCTAAAAGATCCGTATAGCAACCTAGGATACTATTTTGATCTCCTCCAAGTCTTAGCACAATGTTTCCTTTTAGCAACCAGCCTTTCTACGTGATTACAGTTTCAATGCACATTGGTGATGTGGAAAACCCTATTGTCATGACTCAAATCTGGCACTTAGGCAACGACAGGACCTAGAGAGCCTACTACCCATTAGTCGAACCTCTTAGCTAAATATGCGGAAAAATAAATAAAAAAGGAAGTGTGTACTGATAGTCTCAATATATGAAGATAAGTGCAAAAACAGAATATAACTACTGAGTCTGGCCATAAATCCCATAAAATGGCTAGGTCATGGAGCTACTAGTCCGAACACAAAAACGAGAAGTACCCTGGAGGCATGTGAACTAGGCCTCTAGTTGTTTGATCAGCTTCATAACATTCTTCTTCATCCAATCTGGCATCTGCACCCCGTCAAGCAGTGGCATATGGAGAATTTTTTGTAACCAGTGTCAATATTTGAAGTGGTGAAACAAATTACTATATCGACAGGAGAGATGCTAAAATAACTCCTTTCAGTTGAATTATGTTTTTATCGCTCTGATTGTAATGAAATGCGTTTTGGCTCATTGGTTAATCTGCTAAAATAACTCCTTTCAGTTGAATTATGTTTTTATCACTCTGATTGTAATGAAACGTGTTTTGGCTCATTGGTTAATCCAATAAAATGTGGAAAAAAAATGCATGGAGCTAGTTTCGAAAGCCCGACCTGCTTCAGATTCAAGCGTCAGACCACCAGACCATGCGGCGTTTCTGCCATGCGGTGTCATTCGCTATTTATATATCCGTATTTCACATTGTTTATAGGTATATTCAGTTTAAGAAATCCAACAAAGCGGTGTAGGATGACACCGCTTCGACTAACGTGTATCAGCCCCTGCCTTCAAGATCTGTTTGATGCAGATGGATGCGGCGTTCCTCCTCCACCCAAGGCAAAAGAAAAGCATCTGGGATCTGTTCCTTAGGAGTCAACCTTTCCAGTGGTGGGTTATTCAACTTCGGAATGGTTGCAACCTTTATAAAATGTATACCAAAACCAACTCCTATCCTGTCCTCTTCTCTTTGTAGTTCTCCAAACTTTGGATTTAAAATGAGTTCAACTAAACTTCTTCATGTTTTGGGGTTCAAGATGAGGTGGAGCCTGGAGAAAAATATTATGTTGCTTAAACTATTCATGTGGCTAAAGCAACCGTAGTTGTTTATCGTATACAGGCCACAGGAAGTGGTGATGTTCATTGTTGGTGGGACAACGTATGAAGAGTCACGTTCAGTTGCTCTGCAGAATTCTACGAACTCTGGGATTCGATTTATACTTGGTGGTTCTGCGCCTCTAAATTCTAAACGGTATGCTCTCCCTTGAACTCCCAACATCATTTTAGTCTGGTAGTTATGGCAAAATGTACAATAAAAACAATCCATTTCCTGTACAGCTTCCTTAATTTTTCTTGAAAAAATCTATATTAGACATTTTTGGCTTAACTCTCACATTTGGGTCCTGAAGCTTGTTTCCATCAACTTCAGAACATGTTTTTGGGTTGTTATTCCTCATCGTCTCCCTGTTTCATTAAACTCTTCAGAAGGTTTCTTTAGTCTTACGCATTCAGTTAGCTGAAATCTTTTTGGTAACGTGTCTGGTGGACCTGTAGATTCTTGAAGGACCTTGAAGAAGCTCAGAGAATCGCTCGTATGAGTATCCATGTGCTTTGAATTTTGGAGTCTACTGTACTTTGTGAAAATCTGAAAATATAGTCACAGGTACACAACTTACTGTAACTGTTATATTGTACATCCTTTCAGCAGCAATCTTGATGTCAATATTTTTCCTTTTCAATCTAAAGGAGGATACCTGGCTTCTGCAGAAGTACATAAAGAGCTGAGTTTGCTGATGAAAGTTCCATAAATGCATTCTGTAGCCATTGTAATCATCATCTTTCATAGCTTCTGTATCCTGCTCAAGTGAGACGGTTTTGAGACCTGCTCATCTGTAAACCTCTTTTCATGCAATCTAGATTTGTTGTGTACATGTAGCGTTCTCATATTCCTGAGATACTTTTCTTTACTTGTATTCTTGTAGCATGTACCTGGGATCATGTTCTGACTCTTACTTGAAATCACAGAAAGCTTATATATGGTACCACCTTATGGTAGTTCCTGTGAAAGTTATTAAACTTCCTTTGTGTTTATTTTTCTCCATAGATGAGCTTGCCGTACAATTTTCATTTTCTTGGCTAGTAATTGAGAAACAGTGGACACATTTTGAATCAAGCCTAAATAGTGATAGTAACATTTAATTAACGTAGTAATTCTGATTATTTTTATTTTTAAAATCAATAGTTTGCTAATTTGGAGTAAATTGTAGGTTGAAATTGTAATATCAAGATTCAAGAGCTTCTTTAAGAACATTAGAGTTAGTTGACATAAATCTTGGCCTTTTCTTTTGTCAACAAAGTCCCAAGGTTATCAATAGGCTTGGAGATGGTGTTCAAATTATCAAAAGGTATTTGTCAGATGTACTAAATTAGGTCTGTAAGTAATTGCATATTTAATTTGATTTGTCTCACTGCTTTAATACATGTAAATTTATTACGAGTAAATAACTCTCGTGTATTCCACTCCAGAACAAATAAATAAACCCTACATAATATAATGATTGCTGCGAATACAATTCTTGCACTGTGAAAAGGAAACTGCTATTTATGGAAGGTCTGAGTTTGAATGATTTAAATCATAACTGATTTTAAGTGCATTTATTTGCACTAAACTTTAAGTGCTTATTGATTTGGATAAGTCTTAATTAGTAAGATCTTGATTAGATATAATACCATTAAGAGATAATTTTTCTATTAATAGTTTTCATCATGCTTTATCCACAATCACTAGTAATTGCTATAAACTACTTCTGTCATTATGATCGCCATCACCATTGTCAACTAGTATTGTCGTTGTTGATTGCAAGTCACCTATGATATCACAACCACCACTTGCAATCACCATGGCTGTCAATCACTACTGTCAATAGTTATCATACTTATTATTTTTATTATTATAATTATATTCATAATTACCTTCATCACCATTATAAATTACTATCACCACTGCAGTCAATCTTTAATTTGTACTATCAATCATTTATACCATCACAACTAGCAACGTCAATTAACATTGAGACACATCGTCAACTACCACATATTTTTAAAGCACCATCCTAACTTCACCGTCACATTAACCATCACTACTGTCAACCATCACCATCATGTCAAATACTACAACATCAACCACTTGCACCATCACAACTATCACCACCACCATTAGTAGTCACTATCACCTATTATTATAACCACACCATCTCCACTATTACTAGCGGACATGAATATACATTTTTCTTATCAAATAATAATTTAATTTTATTATATTTATTTTTTTAATATTAATTATATTTAAAATTTATATTTATTATGCCTACAAATAAATAAAGTATACACATTTCAATGTAGAAAAATAAATAATCTTAATCATTAAGTATTCAATCTAAAGAAAACAACATCTTAATTATCTAAATATACATTCAAATTTTACCAGTTAATCTTAGTGAAACTAAATGAAGTGAAACTAAATGAGGCCTAAACATCCATGTGTAATATAGATATAATAAATGTATTGTAAGCAAACTAGTAATGGAAAACTTTAAGAATTTCCATTTAGGTCAATATAAAAGGGTCAGTATGTCATAGCATATAGGTGCCTGGGCAATACCTGACTATACCGTGTCAGATGTACGGTACAAGAATGACATTCTCCAATGTTTATAGGACAAGTGGCCAGGGAACATAGGACGCATTGCTATAGACTAAGGGAATAATTGTATCTGGTTGATCGAGGACGCTCTTGATTCCCTATAAATAGACACCCAATCTCCATTATAAAAGATCGACTCATATTCATTTTTATCTCTTAAGCAATAGAACATGTTAGCTTAATCCCTAACCAGCAGTTTATTCCTTAGCTTACTCTTTTTCATTCATACTATAATCACCTAGCTCCAATGCTCTCGGACCTTGATTAATAAGAATGAAATCTCGACTACGATATAATATTTATCTCTAATCTCTAGTTAATTGATTTATTCATTTCTACTTATTACAATTAAGTTATCACTAACCCGAAACTAATATCATAATGTGGGATCTTAATCACATACAAATTCAACTGTACCAAACAATGATAAAAAGTTTGGCCCCTAGTGTGAGGCCAGACAGTTGTGTGAGTTTTAGCTTCATTTACTTCTCATATGTTTCCTTTTGTGTTTCTTCATGGCAAGTGATATGTTCGAGCGGTTGGAGGTTGGCGGTCGCAGACCCCAAATATGAGTGACTTCACGTATAGGGTCTTCGAGGAGGGAACACCTTAATTAATGATCAAACACCCCTTAACTTGGACAAAGTGAATGTGAGCACGCAGAACAAAAAAGGGAAGCCCATTAACTTCAATGGAAAAGAAACATAATTTGATATACATGGCTGCAGAATCTCATAAAGGACTTCACCATGACCCACAAGAGATGATGGCTAAGATGGAGGCGCAAGACAAAAGGATGGACGAGCTGCAGGTCGGGACTGCACGAGGAACTCCAATTACTTCTAGGGAAAACAATCAGGAAGATCTGGTTAATAATAAGCAAGAAAGTATGATGTAGTTACTAAGAAGGGAGATATGAGTGCAATACTCAGAGATAAACTTTAGGGTGAACTGCATAGAAGGAGCCCCGCCGGTGATTAAGGGGCCAGATTCTAAAACCTACACTAAGGTCCCTCCTGCGAAGAGGCCATCCTAAAGAGGTTCAAGCTGCTGGACATCCCGAAGTATAATGGAAACCCAAATCTTCAAAAACATTAAATTATTTTTCACCACAACCATCAATAACAATAATCTAATTAGGGAGGAAGTTGAATCGATGATAGTGAAGAAGTTTGGAGAAACCCTCTTGAGAGTCACTTTATTGTGGTACTCCCTTCTCCTCGAAAATTCTATTTACTCATTTAAATATTGGTAGATAGCTTAATCAGAGCCTAAGCTGGAGCTAAAAGGTGCAACTTTGACAACGAGACATATTCAAGATCGAGCAGGGATACACGCAAATGATTTGAGAGTTTGTGGCTCGATTC
>JBDJHY010000087.1:13974713-13987480 GCA_039654485.1 Withania somnifera
GAGTTCTCTTAAGTACATGATGATCTTGTTGAAGGGAGTATGAGCGACAGCGGGATGCATGGCAAGAGATCACATCATCAATCCAAAGGGATGTCGTCCCTACAGAGATAATAGACCCTTTAATCTAACCTAGAAGCAGAGTTTGGATTTCATCTTCTAACCATATTGTTCATTCAGTAACCACGGTGGAGGCTTTCCACATTGGAGATAATATGGTAAGCAACCTATATTAGGAGTGCAGATGATTGTTGAGGAGGCATCTGTCTGGGTTGAATTACCGGAAAGACTTCAATAGCTGGTGACTTTCATATGTAGAGCTTGGAGGAATGACGTACTGATTAAATAGTTGTAGCAGGAGGTGAGAGAAAATTATCAGCTATTAAGTTCTGACTGATCTCTGAAAGAAATATGACTGTTTAACTGTCACTCGAATGAATTTTGCACTACACTACATAGTCCCCCAAATGTATATACTTGTGGAGTTATTGTTGGTGAACTACTCTAAATTTCTGGATTTTGTCTGACTTACAAGTCGTATCTATGCAGACTAACATGAGTTTAATTACAACTTTGTGTTCAGTTTGTTGTGAAGAATTGTGCTCTATATGGAAGGTGCTTTCTATTGAATAGCTTCCAAGTTGAACTTGCACACTATTTCAGCTTTCTGATGTGAACTGGAAACAGTAGATTAGAACGCTTGGTGATGACTTTCAAGCTATTCTTTGATGAATATGTGGCATGAATGTGGAGGCGTGATTCTGACAGAATTTATGTGCATTTTTGGAGTCAAATTTGTTGATACAGGTGTTTAACTTGAACATGTTGAGATTTTATCCTTTTGATATTTCTCCAATTGGTTCTTGATTTTTGGTAGAATGGCGAGGAAGGATACTCGAATCTCTTAGCTCTAAGGGGTCGATTGGTTGCTAGTAAGAGTTCACAGGTATTACCAATTCAAAGATTAATTAGATTTATTCATGCATTGCTTAGTTAGTTATGTATTATCTTAGTTTTGCTGGATTGTTCACCAGCAATCACAGAGTAGTTAGTTGGCTTGCCACACAAGATTTGTGGAATTGACAGCCCTATCATGATACCCCGTGATCATAGGGGCGATTTTATGGTTGAAGGTTATATACTCAAGTTAAACAAGTCATAAGTTATACATTAATTTGAGATAGCAATGTGAAAATTGAGGAGTACAATAAAGAGTTAAAACTATTTAGTAAATATTATTTGTGATTAGTCAGTTTTGTGTGAAACGTTATTATTCCTTGTAGTTATCCACAAATCATTAGACTTTAAAGATTATTTCATTAAAAGGATTATGTAATTCTAAAGTTTATTACAGAAAGAAAATATTCCGTTTTCCCCAACTAAACTAAAAGGTGAATCACACATGAATAATGTGCTAAATAATTACACTTGACATAATTTCATAGACCTCCTTGATTTTAATTTGCCCACTTATATATTTGGTGATTTTCATATACACAACTTTTAATTTAATGGGAATTTATTCTTAGAAAATGGAAGAATTCATTATTAAACACAAAATCTAAGAGCTTGACATGGTTAATGGTATCAAATTATCACAAATAAATAAAAAATAAGGAGATAAATAGAATTTCATAAATCCTTTAGTAAGATCTTGAAACTAATTGATGACAAATAGCTATTTTGCGGCTTCATATCATATTTTTAGTATAAATTTATGTAACAGAAAAGAACAAAACAAAAAACAACTTTTATTTAAAAATTGGATAACTTTTAGAAGTTGAATGGTGTGAATCCGAATTTTAGAAGATGATAAAACATGAAATTCAGTTGTCCACCGGCCCATGTATTGGAAAGTAAAGTTGTTATCATTAGCCACTCAATATTACCTCCTATACTTATTTAGGACAAAATGGTAATTGCAAGAAATTAGGGTTTCAAGCCTTATTGCCTATATATATATATATATATATATATATTTGGCCACTCCATACCCTCCTTTCCAATAATGATGGCCTTGAAAGGAGGAGAGTATTTGGAAGCTGTTGGTGTGGGTGGGGTGGAAAGATTTAATTATTTATTTATTTATTTATTTTAAATCTTTCCTACTCCTCCCATACCCATGACTTCTACTAACTTCTCCCTTTCTTGATGTTGCTTTCTACTTGGTGATTTGTTATTACAGGATAGTTTAATCCATGTGGCAATACCTTAATTAATTGTTATTAGAATCCAGTGTATTTCTTGGTATCTGTATTTGATTTTCTTTTGCAAAATTTATTACATAATCTTGGCATCCTAAATCTCAAGTTTTACAAAAAAAAAAATTTATCAATCTTCGGATCTATAGTCATATTTTGATCGATTTTTTCAGAAGTAATTATCGGGTAATAGATATCTAATTATATTACATATATGTTTTTCTTTTGAAGCCAGAATTTTCATGCCAATTTCTACCCATATTCACAAATGCTTAATTTATAATTATGAACCTTGAAAATTGGTGGACTTCTTTTTATGAAATATTAGATTAAGGACACCTCCAAAATAGGTAATGAGATTATGTAATAAAATTACAGTTTTATTCTTATAGGCTCAGAGTGAAATTTCGAATAAAGGTTTGAAAATATTGTAATATTGTGTATTGATTGTTGTATTTTGTTATTTATAAGTAGATTATGTTCGTTAAGAGCCTCTACGAAAGGACAAGACTCACGATTATTAAATTTTTTTTTTTAATTTTTAAGATAAGTTGAAGTTCCTTGATCTCTTAGTATTAGTGATTATTTGCTAGATTATATGTAGTTGGGGAAGGTAATTACTTTGAGGTATATGTCGGATTTAAAATAAGAAAATTTGTGAATAATGTGATTTCTTGATGAAATTGTTGAATCATGTGTTTGTTTTGGATTATAAATTGCTTTAAATTGACTCATTTAATTAGAAATGACAGCTCAATGAAGAATTAAGACTTGACTATATACTTGATGTTGAAATTGCCCTTGATAAATTATTGATATCATTATATATCAAAATTTAATGATAGGCCATGTCAATATTGTTAGATTGAGAACTAAAATTAACCACTCGCGGGGTTAGTGATAAAGTCTGATATATTTGACTAGGCTTGAATTGTGAGGATTAAGAGAATATAATTCAATATTTATGATGATGATTTGAGCATGATTTATTTTGTTGGGGTGAAATTATGTTTACTTGTGTTCTTGAGATAATATTACTACTTTTAAGTGATAACAATTAGCACACTATTGATAATTGTTAAGTATGGTAACAATCAACACATTATTCCTATTGTTAAGTGTGTTAACCATCGACACATTATTCTTATTGTAAATGTGGTAACAATCAGCATACTATTGATAATTGCTAATTATGGTAACCATCGGCACACTATTCATCATGTAAGTGTAGTAACTATTGACAAATTGTTGTATTTATAACGTGTGATAATTTATTCAAAACTTGATTAATTTATGACTTAGTCATTTAATGATTTGAGACCACTTGAAATTTGGGTAGTAAATTGAAGTTATTGTTGCTACTTGATAACATCAAAGATACTCGACTGAAAGGAGAGGACCACCAGCTAGCGGATCAGAAAGATTTGTATGAAATGTCCTACTCCTGAACTTATTCATGATATGACTATGAATTGAGATTAATCATTGATACTTGATTAATGCTGATATTAATGTCCATTTTGAGATGATTATTGATATGATAGAATTAGTGAGTATTCATACTTGCAAGGATCACTTTTATTCATATATATATATATATATATATATATATATATTGTTATTTATATTGTTGATTGGATTGTTGTATATAACTATTTGCAGATTGTAGTATCGAACGGTGGTAGGATATCAAGAGTAATCAGTAGTTCTTTATATTTAGATCAATCGAGGATATTTCTAAGTAGCCTAATTTTTATATTCACTCCTTATTTTTCTGCCTTGAGCAAGTTCAATGCCAAGGCTTCTCCATTTCAGTCCAAGTATATTCTTAGAACATTTGAGAGGTAGCTGACCGCTCATTCTCAATTACTGAAGAGCACTTTTACTTTTAGCCTTATAATGTCTTTACTTATTAAATATGTCTAGTCGTCCCGCTTAATGTCCGAGAAACATTGAACTTATTACTTTGGATATGGATTGAAGACACAATAAAACTTAGCTGGCTTAATTAGACATTCATTTTTGCCAAAACAAAATAAACAACACCACACTTAGCACATAAAAGAATCCATCATAAAACTTAAGAGAACAAGTGTGAGGGGCGGCGGGACGGAGGTTGTGTGGCGACGGTGGTTTCTATCCGGGTAGCAGTTTCGCCGGAAGACAGACGAGTCAGCTGCTGCCGGAGTTTCACCAGATAGTGGCAGCGGCAGAGTGGAAGGTATGGGGTTTGGTCGGCGGGAAGATGTGAGAGGAGAGAGGGGGCGGCGGAGTTGAAGGGTGGTGGTGGTGGATGAGAAGGGAGAAGAAGAGAAAAGCGAGAGGGAAAATATAGGGTTTTCTTTCTGGGGAAAATGAAAGTGGAAAAGGGGTATTGGGGGGTTGAAATGAAATGGGTTGGGTCAAATTTTTAGTTGGGCCAAGTATTTGGATTTTGGACTCATGGGTCCAATTAGGTTGGAATGAATCAATTTTGACCAAATTTAATTAAAATGAAATTACTTTTGACCAAATTTTGACCAAATTTAATTAAAATGAAATTAATTTTGACCAAGTATTTGGATTTTGGACTCATACTACACTTGTGCATGTGCAGATCCGAGTACAGGTCCTCTCCCTTGATTGTGAGCGCCGATCATTCGTTCTCCTCAGCTTCGAGACTTCAGGATGAGCTTGGCGTGCAGCTTTAGCCTGATTCTCCTCTTTGTATATTTTATTTTTGGTTTATCTCCATTATATTCCGGAGATTTTTGGTTATTGTATATATTTTCTTTTTGGATACTCTTTTGTATATAGAGGTTCGTTCGACGTTGACATCAAGGTTTTGGGTTGTCTTCCACATATTTATTTTATTCATAACTTCTCTTGTTATTATTATTCACTGTAGCAGTCCTCTGCTTCGGCTACGGACTACAGGGTTGGTTCTCCTACTAGTGGTATAGTAGGTGCCATCATTTATACACAGCCAAGCCCTTGCCCTTCTGCTGCGTGGGCCAGGCCTAGGAGTGAAACTAGGCTTGGCCAAATTTTCTACAAAACAACCCAAATGTTTTGGGGAGAAAATTCTACAATAAAACCCAACTCAAATGAAAAGCCCAAGACATAGAATCAAGGTCTAACAAGATGAAAGTCGATATGTAGGATCTAATGAAAATGTTGAAATTTGATTCCAAATGTGTTTACTACTATCTCACTTTCGAGTTCTATAGTTACAAAACTGAAACTCAAAAATAAGGAAACAGAGATTACAGGAAAATGAGTCAGTAGGGCACCGATATATTAGTCCCAGCAAGTCATAAATGACTTGGGGAAACTACCAAATGGCTCTACATATAGGAAAAGACAAAGAGAAAAGGAAATGACAGAGTCGGTCATTATAGTATATCTACTCAGCATCATTGAGACATATCTAGCACCCCTAGCTCAAGTCACAAATTCATGGTAACATACATGGTATCCGTCTAATTCAGCCAGTAATATGAATAGATAAATAAGGGAAATAGAGGCAAAACTGTAAAGGAAAGAAGTAAGTGTGGGTACAAATCACAGAGGGTTAGGAGTTTAACGAATATCTGACTACCAAGGAAGAACTATCATAACTCAGGAACTGACAAGGACCTAAAGTACCACAAGCTACCCAAAACTCTTGGGGCGCCATCAACCTCCCGTCCATCCAACCATGATAAAGAACCATTAACAAAACTTGGAGATAATAGATAAATCTCGTACACCAAAACCAGATCACTACTAACAACCATGGAAAAACCATACTAGAAAGGACATACAAAATGATTAGAAGCCAACACTCTACTGACGCCTACCCTAGAATCCATGCTTCCACCGACCATGATAGTTAACCACAATTGATTTTCTAACCACAAAACCTAAAAGACCACTATAACTAGCTATACTATACCTCAGCCAAAAGACCAAACAACTAAGGTCAAAACCGCAGCGAAATAGACAGAAACAAACTCCAACCACAAGTCTAACCCTAATAAAGAACTTATCCAAAAAATTAATACTCTTGAGCATACCATTCACATCAGCATCTGAGACCTCCCAATATTTAATAGTGTACAACTATAATGGGACCCACAACTATAATGGGCCCTACAATGACGATCTTCAAAACTGTCATTCTAAAAACCTCCCCTAGCTCCATGAGTCGTAGTCTATCCACCCCTAGCCAAAGGTACTATTTGAAGTGGCTATGCTGATAATGGTGCTCGATTGGTCACACGTTAATGACTATCTCTAATCTGATGATCGAACTCCCCCACATATAAAAATCTCCAAGTACACAATCTCTACCACCCTTTGTTCTATCTATTGAAAAATATCCACGATCTCCATAACCAAAACACCTAGTCTTATCTCTAGTACAGGCCCTTAGACCCGTAACCTAGCCACCATGGCCTTGTGACCCTATTTTTGATCCCTAGAAGGAAAACTGCTCTGACCTGCTTCAGAAGTCTATAGAGAAAACTTACACTACAAGCTTTACTAACCTCCACTATAATCTTGCCCTTTAATCGGGTACCAAAAAGGCTTTCTCGATGGAGTTCCTTCTTCTTGTCTCCCCTCTTGGGACTTGTGAGGTACCTCATCCATGATACTATAATTATTAGCAATATCTAGAGGATACTTACCTAAAACAAGCATCCTCTCCACCTCTCTATGCAAATCATCTCTCTATCCATAACAAAAATGGAAGATCCGCTCCTTCAGTCGTTGTCAACTCAGTTGCATGACTAGATAGCTCAATAAACCTGGCCATATAATCTGTAAAAGTTAAATACCCCTACTATTAGATGGAAACTCATACCTAATCCTCTCCCAAGAACTACAAGGCACATACTTTTCCATGAAGGCCTTTGTGTAATATCTTTAAGTAATTATCAGAGAACCATCTTGTCTGCAATCCCTAAGCACTCTCAGTTAATGGATGACATCTCTCTTGAGAAGATATGTTGTGAAATCGACACCATGATCATCCAACAACTCTAACATCCTCAATCTCTACTCACCTACAATAAAAAAAATTTGTGGGATTCTAACCACACTACCCCTTAGAATATGGAAAGTACTATATGGAAAAAGTGATCAAGCATTTTCTTCACCTCATATGACAGAATAACTGTTGGGATAGGCTTTAGTGATGCAACTATCTAAAATGATGGAAGGGCTGTAGTTGCAGTATCTTAGGGAAGTTGAGCACCTATTCTTTCCCCTAAGTAGAACCTTGAGGAATATCTTTCGGCACCATGCAGAATAACATACGCACCTGCCATAATATCTACTATACAACGGTCAATTTTTGCAGTGTAAAAATCTTTTGTGGTACTATAGTAGTTTTCTAAACTTTTGGTGGATCTGTAGTTGTTCAAATCTAGTTAAAGGATGCTAGAGTACTATCAAAGGTCTATCCACTGGCAATCACCCCTTCTCTATCCATGGGTTTGTATCATGTGCATCAGAATGAGTGGTATCTATCAATCGAGAAGTTGCAAGTATGCATCATCTGTGCAAAGAGTGAGGTCAAGTAGGCATTTCCAAAAATAAACACAAGTATAATGCATGACAAGAACAAAGAAAGGTAATTCCTTTAAACAATGCCATGTATTATCCTGACGATAAAATTTAGATGATTTTGAATCAATCCATAGGACTCTACTCACTTGCTCAAATTCCATAGGCCGTGATGGCACCTATGGTCCCACCAGTAGGGCAGACAACTTCATAGCATAGAGAAACAAGAAATGGACCAACACTAGCTAAGATATGGTAATTTAAGAAGAAACAGATAAGATTAAAAGATATACAGCCAAAATATATATACATAACACCTTCCAAAACCATTTATCATGAAATTATGAAGAAAATATACCTCAAAGTATAAAAATGTAATGTATACAATTTCTACAATAGGAGGTAAATACAAAAGTCTAGTGCAATTTAATGACCCGTATGGTAATTACTTACCAATTGGTTTGTTCATTGTTTAGATCTTTATGTTAGCTACCCTAAGTAATTTATGAATTTTTAGGAGTGTTTGTTTAGTTCCCTTGAGGTTCTATTGTTTTATCTTAGTTTCCCTATTTTTGAAGGCTTAACCTTGAAATAGCGAAACTTGAGAGTGAATTCTTAGTAAATGTTTTCTAATTAAGATATCAATAGATAACTTAGATTTGAGACACTAAATTTTAGTCTATTTAACCCTTTAGTTCATGTTCAGATGTTTTTGTTTTGAGCTTGAGCTTTTTTGTGTATGTTCAGCTCAATCAGAATTCATTATGGAGCCTTGGTGGGCTTTTAGTGATCAAAGTGTCAGATGGGAATTTTGATTCTTCCATTATCTTTAGCATGACAATTTTGGGATAGTTAGGCCCTTGGTATGCCTCCCGAGGTATCCGAGAGGGTCTTGGTGGCCTGTGTAAGAAGTATCCCTTTGATTGGTTTTAGTCCTTATTAGTTTCAATGGTTTTTTTTATTAAATAATCTCGAATTGTCATTTAGACAATTCCATTAGATCCTAAATGTAATTTCCATGCCATTAGAATTTTTTTCTAAAGTTAATCTCGAAATGCTTATTTTTGTCCCCTCGAAGTTTTGGTTTTAGCTATTAGGAGTTATAGAAAAAGAACACCCCACGAGAGTCTGGTACCCCTATGATATAGCCCTAGCGAACAAAGGTCTACTTCTATCCCAAAGATATTTCCCTACCACTCTTTTTCTTCTCCATTATGTTTCAAGGCATGTAAGGTCAGGGTCGCCCCGACGGCCTTTTCTTCACAGTACCAAGCTTACCCTAGTAACCCCGTGGTTCACCCTTATGGCCATGCCTCCATATTTAAATATTTTTTCCTTCTTCACATTAGTCATTTCCCAATTTGTTATCCTCAAATATTAAAAGTTGGGAACTTGTTGCATGCAGTCTTAAGTTGAGGAACAATGTGCAACTTCTTGAGGAGTGTTATTAGTAACCCTTCGCACGTTTTCTCTAGGTAATTTATTTGATTCCTTAAATTTTTAGCCTATTAACAAATGTTTTATTTTGTGACTCTGTGATGTTCATTTCTCCCTTATCCTTTATAATTTTTAGCACAATTTTGTACCACACTCTCTTTGACCTTGGATCTATATGTTGGTACCTCCTGTATACTTTTTCAAGCATTGGGGCTCACCGTCCCGTTTTTAGTCTCAGACTCGACTGATTTTCTTTACTTAATATGGGTATCATTCTTTTTATTTTTAGCAATTTACCTTTTGTTAGATTGTTTCATTTTATTTTAGAAGTTATCATGGTGTTTCAAGGATTTCACCAAGCTTTTCGAGGTTCTCAGTGGCACCTAGGTAGGCAAATACACTTACTTTTCTTTAGACTGTTCCATTACAGGATACTTGTGTGGTGTGGCTAGCAGTGTAGGATGGTTATTAAGGTGGAACCCTGTTTTGTTGATTTTTATCCTTTTTACCTTTTTTTGGGGTTCCCAAGGAGAGACATAAAGGGTACTAAATCCTTTGTGGATGAACGGTCCTTCCCGTAGGTGGCCTTGGACCTAGTAGCTGTGTTGGGCCATCATATGCCTTGGTGAGTAAGATGAGTTGTTAGCTGGTGGTCTCTAACAAATCCTAGTGCACTACATGTCTTGTTAAATATTTTTGTGTTGCATGATATAAAGGTAATTGACGTCACATATTGCACATAAACCCTGAGAAATAAAGAATGTTCTTGAGTATCAACAATGTGGTTTAATGTATTTTATGAGTAATTACATGATTAAGTTGATATGAGGAACTTTGTAGCTATTGTACAGAAAAGGTCAAGTTTTTAAGATTCTTCGATGCTTGTCCTGTCACCATATGCCTCGTCCAATACCATCATCCAAAAGGAAAGAAACTGGATAAGAAGCTCAAGTCAGGAGGTCGATTGGGAGATTAACCCACGATCAGAAGGTTCGTCTGAATCCATCGCCAAACTGATATAGGACTAGATAGGTCCGAAGACTAGAAAACTCAAGAGATGTTTCATCTAAAAAAAGATGGTTCACCCAAGTTCTTTGGTCACCACTACATAGTGGAGGTGACATACAGAAGACCAGACTATTCATCTAGTGTTCCGCTCAAGGCTAAGAGACGATCTAATCTATGTTTCTGATACTTCACTTAAACCCATGGTCTACAAATACTAGAATTAGGGTAGTTTGAGAAGGCATTATCATCAGTATTAGAATAATATTGTTATTATCATTAGAGACTCTTAACCTAAGGGTTTCCATGAATATATTCTCCCCAAAAACAAAAGTTTAGAGTTCATTGATCATTATTCTACATAAATTGGAAGCTTATTTTACTAGTATAATATTTACTAGTCTATTGTTTTATTGTTGTATGTTAATAGCAATAAGTGGCTAAACCTTCAACTCTAGGGTTGTGAATCCATGGGTGAAACTTCATTAGGGTTGTAACTGGAATATGGTTATTTCATCTACTCTAGCGTATGAAAATAATCTCTATGTAATAAATGATTTATAGTGGTTGCAGAAACTAGAACACGCCTAGGTATACTAGCACTAACCCTGTGGTTAGATTTGGTAGTTGAGATTATTCTAAGAAATTTTAGGGATTAACCCTCATATAATGGTTGGTTCTATAGCAAGAATAATTATTTTGAGTTATTATGAAAAGAACAACACACTCCTTCACATCCCTAACCAAGTGTAAAAGTGACTTATCATGGATTAATGGTGTTTTTTATATGTAGATAAGAATTTAGGAAGATTGCATAACCATATAAGTTTGTAACTCAAAGGTTCGTTGAACCCCCGTGATAAACCTAGATAGACTAAACAATTGAATTCATCTACATGTCCCCAGCAAGTGCAATGAATACTTCCATATGCATATTCCCCCTTTTTTACTTCATGTTTATTGCTAGAAATAACCCTAACTGACTAGATAATGTTACTAGGTGTAAATCCGATACCATATTCTCTATGGGATCAACCCCAACCTAGTTGTGTTGTATAGTTTACAAACAATCTCTTATACTTCAGTGGGAGGTATAATTTGACAGTTATCAAATTTTTACCCATTTTCAGGGAATATGACTATCATTGAAGTCAGGTATATTATCTTTCAGTTAGTTTTATTTCTAGTTTTCACTTTTTTTGTGTTGTTTTTGTCTACTATAGGGAGCAGGTAATGCATTCCAAATACTTGTAGTTTCGAAGTACCTCTTTTAACATTTGATCATAATATATCATGAATATTCTCTAGAATGAATAAACTGGAATGCAACTCTACCTGATCATGAGCAGTTCCTAGTTGATGTACCATGGAGAGGAAATCATCCAGATGCACCCTTGGACCTCAACCTGTAAGGAATAACGAGGTGTACGTGGATTAAGATGATACATACCTCGATGACACTGATGCTATTGAGACAATCATTCTACCCCCGTTAGCACTAGGGAGTAAATTTAATATCACCAGCACCATGATACAAATGCAGACCATAAAGGGTCTATTGCGATGGGTTTCTGTTGAGGATACAAATATACACTTGAAGAGATCCAACGCCATCTTCAAGTCGTATTACTTGCCTTGTGTGATCTAGAATGCTATTAGACTTAGGATTTTTCCATGATCACTAAGTGGAGAAGCTATAATGTGGCTTGATGATCTACCTCCTGGTTCCACAGAAAATTAGGGGAGATAAAAGAGGATTTCCTATAAAGGCTCTTTCCTCCTTCTAAGATGCTAGTGTTGAGAGATTAGATAATCAACTTTATGAAGAAGCCTAACGAAGTCGTACATGAGGTCTGGGTATAGTTTGTTTAGAAAAATAAACAATGTCCCCCACATGGACTGGGATAAAACTATTTGAAGGAGACATCTTATCAAGCTTTAAATGCTCCTTAAAAGTTGGCTATGGAAGGAATTAATGGAGGGTCCTTTATGTAGCGCACTTATGCTCAGGTGACTCAAGATTGGACACGATAACGAGAAAAAAAGAAAATGGCACACCATAGATTCTAAAATATTAGGTTGTGTCAAGAATGAGGGTATGTCGGTGAAGCAATGTTGAAGAAAGGAAGAAAGAGACCAGGATATGGCCCACCTAATGACACATTTTGAATTGATGTCCAAACAATTGTTAGGTGGAATCTATGGTAAGGTGATGGCTATTGCATCACATGATGAATGTGAGTATGATAGCATCGAGTCAGATTCAGAACAAGAGTCTAGATACCTGTAAAATCAGGGGGAAAGGGTTTCATCACAGAACCTAATGTCGGAACCCAAACTAATTTTTTTTATGGGCGCAACGATTATCATAACAAGGTACATAGTAATTGGAGAAATAATGAAACCTATGACCAAAAGAAGGGTGGTGGTTACTTGCAGCTGGGGCAGGATAAGGAAATGACCGGTAATTCTAAGATAGAGGAAATGTTAGACACAATACTTTAGAGAGTAGAATCTTCTGCAGAAAGCTTGAAAGCAATAAAAGGAAAGATTTGAAATATTGATCAAGTAGTTGAATCACATTCCATGTATAAA
>JBDJHY010000087.1:13987580-13997616 GCA_039654485.1 Withania somnifera
CATGTTTTCATTTAATACATGGCTCACACAAATCTTCTCTAGCATATTTAATCTTAGGAAGACCTATCACCACATCATTCTTGGTAAGTTTGGAAATTAAAGGTAACGGTGCATGACCTAGTTTTCTATGCCATAGGAATGCATCTTCTTCTAAGGAAATTAAACATCTTTTATTAAAAGATGAATCATTATGCAGATTAACAACATAACTGTTTTTAAGTCTCAATGCAACAAAGGAAATTTTATCATCTTTCCTAATAAGGCAATTTAAATTTAACATCAAAGTCCATGTCACACAATTAAGATACACTTAACAAGTTATGTTTCAATCTATGAACTAGTAAGACATTGTCAATGGTTGGTAAAGGTTCCTTACCCACTTTACCAATAGCAATGATTTTACCTTTATTATTATCACCAAAGGTGACATACCCTTGGTAAAGAGATTCCTGTTCCCGCTCATGTGTCTTGAACACCCACTATCCACATACCAAATGCTAGTTGTGGCTTCCTTCCTTGCTTTCACCTACAAAATTAACATATTTTCTTTTTATAGGTACCCAAGCAATTTTGGGTCCTTTTGAGTTAGTCATGTGGACTTGGTTGGGAAGAGTGGTACCTTTATTAATCCATATCTTCTTCACCTTAATGGTTCTTCCCAAGGATTTGCAAGAATAGACACTATGTCCTACTTTCAAGCATTTAGAACAAATTGGCAAATCATGTGTTTATGAAGAGTTGTCACTTTTGCTTGTTACAATTTTTGTCATTAGAGAGGAATCCTTCTTAAAAGGATCACAACTAATGCCATGCTTGGACATAGAGAATCTTTGCAAAGACAACATTTCTTAAAATTTCTCTTTAGCACTAGTGAATTTTCCAACTACATAAGAGAATTTATTTTTAATTCTATTAATTTCACTAGTCAAATCATTTTGTTTGCAAAGACATACATCATGTAAGGAAGATGTATCAATGGGAGGAGTATCTATCTTGCAAGAATTAAGTTCACTTAGGCTATTTACTTTTTCATTTAACAAGTCATTTTCAAGAGCAAGTTTCTTGTTTTCCTACTTTAGGCATTTGTTTATTTTTATGACCTTTTCAAAATATTTTTGCAATAAGACATATGCATCGTATAGGCCATCATCAATAATTTCTTCATTATCTAAAAAATCAATCTCAAGCATATCATTTATGTTCAAGTTATGAAAAGTAGAGCAAATTACCTCATTCTCATCATCGATTGAGTAGGTGCCTTTTGCCATGAGAGCTAAGTTGACTTCCTTATCCTCAACCTCATTATCACTCCATGTTGCTACTGACACTTCCTTTTTCTTGTTGCAATCATTTCGCTCTAAAGGATTTTTTGATGAAGTAGGCAACCTACAATCTTTTGCAAAATCGCCTTTTCTTTCCCAATTATAGCATGCATCCCCGACTCTTTTCCGGTCGTTGTTGGTGTTTCTTCTTTGATCCATCATAGGAGCCTTTTTAAGCTCTCTTCCTCCTTTGCATTAGTGACTTGAATTTTCTCAAGTTCTTCGCATAAAGAGCAATTTCTTCTTCGTTATCTTCTTCACTATCAAGGTCTTCGTTGTCACTTTCATCCTTGTCTTGAGAAGATACCTTCAAAGCAATGTTCTTTTCTTGATTCTTTGTCTTTCACCCCTATTTTAAAGAATGATTTCATAGTTGATCAAGGAACCAACCAAGGCATTGAAGTCCAACTTGTTAATATTTTTGGCCTCCATAATAGCGGTAACTTATGAGTCCCATTCAAGAGGTAAAGAACGTAATATTTTCTTTACCTTATCACTTTCTTCAATATGTTTCCCAATGGAGCTTAATCCATTGAGAATTTTTCGAGAACTGATCCAATATGGTTGTGATTGGTTCCCCTTTCCTCATTTCAAACATCTTATAGTCATGGAGGAGTGTGTTTATCTTTATTTCCTTGACTTGAGAGGTTCCTTCATGAGTCACCTCCAATCTTCCCCATATTTCTTTAGCACTTTTTCAAGATGAAACTCGATTAGTTTCCTCAATTGTTAGTGCACAAAGGATTAGTTTCATAGCTTTGGCATTAATTTGATCATGCCTCCAATATTCATCATCATAATCGATTTCCTTCTTTGGATTGCCATTTTCGTCCATGGAAAGTTTTGGACCCTTAATGATGACCTTCCAAAGCTCAATATCTTGACTTCTGATATATATATCATCATTCTATTTTTCCACAAGGAGTAATTAACTCCATTGAACCTTGGAGGTTTGTTGGTAGTGGTCCCTTCTTAAAAAAGAGCGAATGTGTGATTCAATGCCATATTCGGATCTTGTACTCTTAGTATGTTAATCCTTTATCGAAGAGTCCAAGCTCTGATATTAATTGTAGAATGGATTACACACACTAGAAGGGGGTTGAATAGCAGGTGTGGTATTTAACATTTTTTGCGGAAATGTAGAAGACAAAGAAAAACACAATAATGAACAAAAGAAAAACTCATGTTTTGGGTCAGTTGTTAGTACTTTCTATCTATGTTCCCATACCAAGACAAGTCATATCATATTTAGTTTCAACCCAACACTTAGAATTATGTTTAGTTTCAGCTCATTTCTCATGATTATGCGAATCCTCATTTATTCTAGCCAATCTCAAATTAAATCCCAACATTAATCTTCATTCTAGGATGAATGATCTCAAGGGTGAGATATTGCAATACTTTGAAAATCTCCCTAAAACATTTCTAAGACTAAACAAAAGAAGTTGGGAAAATTTCATGAAAATTTATAATTGTTGGCTTTCCACGGACCATCAATCTATTCCAAGGACTGTCGAACTATCTGTTGTTTTATTCCAGTGATCTGCCTAAGTGTTGCCTAATTCCATAGACTATTTTATGGTATGTTGTAGGTGTTCGCAGACAATATAAGGTCCTTTGGAACATGTCCAGTGTTTTCCAAAATCAGCAGAGTATAGAGGGATTCCACGAACCGTTCCATGGTCCATGATATGGGTTGACGAACCATCGAGTCGTTCGTGAAAATCTTACAGTGTCCAACTAAAAGGGGTCCAGGGTTGACGAATCAGTCGATGGTTTATCAACCGTTTCGATGGATCGTCGAGCCCTCTATCAAACTTGCCTAGGTAAGTTTTTAAATTTTTTTCTCGGAGTTATTATGAACATTTAGTACTCTTTAATCACCTACCCCACATCTTTTAAGCCTATTTTATCCTTAATATAAATACTCAAAACTCCAATTATTTTCTTTTATTTTACACTTATCAAATTATTAGATAAGAGAAAAACATAGAAACTATGTTCAAGCTATTCACCAAGGGTTCCAAGTCTTTTTATTCCTCAAGAGTTCAACTAAGGAATTTTCTTCTAACAAGTTATGGGGTGTTGAATGAGAATCCTTTCCACTCTCATGCCAAAAACCTCAACTTTTGAGCAATAAAATGATTTCTTGATCTAGGGTTCAAAATCCCATGCATTATATGAAAACAGTTTTTACATAATTAATTATTGAAGATTTATATATTTTAAGACTTATAACATGATACATGATTCACATATGTTTTGTATGGATTATACTCAACTAAAATGTTCAACTAAATTATCAAGATTTATGACTATGTTTCTCATGAACTAGTGTTGAAGCTTTTAAGAACTTTATTTATGCATGTTACATGATCTTTACAAAAGTTTACAAGAATCAAGCATGAAGAATAATACAAAAAAACTAAGAGTTTTGACTCAATTATGTTTAAGCTTTGGACATCTAGATATGTCCCCTTTTAAGGTCTTTTAAGAATATGAGCATCATGCACATTTTGGGAGAATTATATAGCACCAAAAGGATTAACTTAACCCATTAGAGAGGATGAAATTAGTTTGGAACTGTGCTGTCAGTACACGATTATTATGATTAAACTAGTTAAGGATCACTTAGCTTATACATGACAAGTTTAGTCCTAGTTGTGGCAAGTTAGGACGACCTTTTTCAGTGTGGGTTGTAGGAAACTGGACTTTTTTCGGTGTGGGTTTAATACGCCCCACTCTACGTGGCTCGTATTCCAGTTTCTGTCGGTTATTAGAAACTCCCACCTCATGATTAAGATTTCTAAGACTAAAACTAATGCTTTGATCCAATGAATCATGATTTGTTTTAGTGCTCATAACTTGATACAAGACTTGTTCTTTTAAGTTATCTCATTAATGGGGTCATTTCATGAATTTCTAACTTTATGTTATTTTATCATATTTTATGCATACACTCCAATACTAATATATTCTAGATACTAACTCCGTTTTGGCTGTATTTTTTTATGATCACGCAGATACAGGTTTTTCATCCCATCCTCACAGTCAGTAGTAGATATTTGCGGAACAGCTTGGTGAGTCCTCACAGACCGGGGATCGAAGTTGTTCTACCTTTTTACTTCATATCTTTCATTCCAGTTTAGAGTAAGAGCTGACTAAGTATTGTCTCAGCGGTTTTCCCTAGTCTAGTAGAGGTTTCAGACATACAATCAAGTATTGTTAAGTATTTTTATGTTTAGCTCATTTTGTGTCCAACTTATGATATTATCATGATTTCCCTTTTTATGACACCTAATATATTTATATTATCTATGGTTGTTTCTGCTATATGTTTAGGCTTATGAACAAGTGCATATGCCAAGGCCGTTATGCGATTCATTTATGGGTTTCGAGTGCCTTGTCGCGTTTAGGGGGTAGCATTGAGACGTGACAAATAGAAAATACTTTAGTTTATCAAAACTTAAATCATACATTTGTCAAAACTTAAGTTTAAACTTCAAACTAAAGTAGTAACAATCTACATCCAAAGTTATTGATTTTATCTGAAAATTTAGAATATTGCTTGTGCAAGCTAACTCATGATTTACTTATCTTAAATTTGTGTTAAACAAAAGGTATGAAGTTTGTATTAGTTAGGACATAAAAAGATTATATTATAATTTCATAAGAATGTTAGTCAAGATATAATATTTGTATTAGCAAAACAAAGAAAGAACACCAAAACAAGTTCAAACTTCAAGTAATAACAAAAATCAAGTTCAAACTAAGTACAACCAACAAGTTCAAACAAAGTAAGAACAACAAGATAAAACTTCAAACTTGGACAGAAAATAGAAGAAGAGAGAAGAGATCAAGTCCATTGAATACAAAGTGTGTCCTTAAGGAAATTATTTACCTCAAGTACTCGAAGTTATGAAATATATTCTCCCAGGATAAAATGATCTACTTCGACTAAATAACGGTACCTCAAATTTAGTTGAACAATGAACTCACTCAATAAAGTAAACCCCACAAGATTATTTAAGTAAGGAAGGTAGAAGAATGAGAGAATTTTTCATTCTTGATATCTGAGGAAGAATCGTATATTTATAGCCCAAAGGTATTGCTTCAGAAAAGAAGCAATGGTTTGAAAAGTTGTAACTTTTCTAGGTGAAAAGTTGCATTGATTCGGACACGACCAAGCATATACGGACCACATGCCCATATATGTTCCCAAACTAGTGAACATTTAAACTTTCTATCTGGTGTATGCGGGCGCATATGGAGAATATTATTGAGTTGATTTTTTTTGGGGATTTATTAATTTCTAATAATTAATTTCAAATAAATTTTATCCAAAAAGATAATCTCTCGAAGCTGAGCCGAGTGAGCAACGACGACGACAGTACTAATAGCATGAGGCACCACTTCGTTGCTCACTATTAGCTAAAAGAAGTTAAATTCAATATTAGGAGAATAGACTTTCTTTCTTCTACCGATGAGAGAGAAATGACTTCTATTAAATTAGATTTTAAAATTTTCACTTTCCCTCCATTTTTATTTCCTTCAATTTTCATTTTCTATTCACTTTTTGTTTTCATCAATGTTTTCAAACTCGGTTCGGCAAGCGACTCGGCCGAGCTTAGGGGTCGGGGGTCAATGGGTCCGACCGGTTGACCCGGACGTAAAAACTCTGTCGACTCAGATGACGTCATAATGATGTAATAAATATTTTAATATTATAAATATATCATAATATATTTAATATTATAATTATAAAATATGTGTTTAAAAATTAACGACATAACTCTAGGAAAGAGTTGAATATTTGGAAGATGAAATATGGATATTGTCCCACATTGTCAAAAGAAGAATTCTCTAATGTAATTTTCCTCTATTTAAGTTGAATATTTAGAAGATCGAATTTGGATATTGTCCCACATTGACAAAAGAAGAATTCTCTAGTGTAATTTTTCTCTATTTAAGTTGAATATTTTGAACAAAATGAAGTAACCCCATTTTTAATAATTTTCCGGTGAATTTCTCATTTTTGAGTTAAAAAAAAATTACAAAAATCTGATTTTTGACCCGGTTGAACTCGATTTTTTACTGGGTTTGACCGAGTTTGACCGAGTCATTGAAAGGGGGGGTTTTTGGTTGGGTCAGACCGGACTGGCATCCGGTTCCCGGTCAAACCGGCCGGTCCGGTCCAAATTTAATAACATGGATCCAATCTACCAATACTGGTCAGGTGAAGACCCAATAACTCAATCTAGTTCAGGCTATCAGTTAAAAAAGTCTCCAAAAAGCTCGTGGTATGAAACCTAATTTTAAAAATTATCTTGATGATTAAATATTTAATTTTTAGAACATGGCAACCCAATAATTTCACTTTCTCCTTATTTTTTCCGAAACACGGCAATTTCAAACTAGGTCCTATAAATGAATTGTTATCTTATTTATTATATAATCTTGGATATTGAATGAGGGCTAGGAGTACCAACACCAACCACCTAATCGATAAGCCCGTCAAGTTTGACATTTATAATAGTGTCACTTTCACTGAAGAAAGTTGCAATTCAAGTTCAAATTTGATTCCACTTTCTAGCGAGAACATGAAGTCACTTGGGCTTTTACAAATTAAATTTAAGAAAATGTTTTCATGAGATCTCTTATGTGAAAAATTAAAATTTATTATGCGTAAAAAATAATTTTTTATTAAAAAATCATAAAACTTAATATTTTTATTTATAAAAGACTAAAAAAATAGTTATCGACTTTCCCGCTAATATATATTCCCTCAACAAAATTGTGAAAGGGAGATAGACTAGTAGGGGACCATGGAAGAAATCAAAATAGTGGAATTCCATTGTAACAAGAACAAAACAAAAGATGGAAAGGTCAATAATTAATAGGGAGACATGTTATTTGGAGGTACTCATCAAGCACATAAAATATCTTCCATTGAATAGCAAGACTTGTGCTATTATGTTAGCTTTTTGATCATATAAAACCTCCTCTGAAGGCTTCTTTAATTTGTATCAAATTAAACAAAATGGAAAGTTTAGTTGGAGGGGAAGATAAATACAGAGACTACTTGAGTGATGAAGAGGTCAAAAACACCAAATGGAGAAATGGTCCTCCTAATTATGATGTTGTTAATAAGCTCTTTGAACAAGAAAGAACTCATGTATGTTCTTTTTATTAACACCCCTTGCCCCCTTCCACTCTTTAACATACCTTATGTTTTTTTTTTTTTTTGGATTGGCTGATGATATAACTAGTAAAAACGTTCGTCTCCCTATATTTTATCGTTTATTGACAAGTAGTTCCTCATAACATTTTCTTGTATACCTTTTTTCCTACTTCTCTTTCAGTATAAGTGAATTACCACGTCCAAAAATAATATTATTGATCATTACTCAAATTTTAGAAGTTCAATATTATATTAATGGAAACTGGATTTACCTTTTTACACTTTAGGTATGGACTGAAGGATCACTTGAAGAGAAAGTGCAAAGACTATTGAAAACTTGGGAAATGGAATTAGTTCACAAGGTGGATCCTAATGAAATGAAATCTGTTGATCCAACAAAGTTCAAGAAGAGTGTCAATGGTACTCTTCTTTTACATTTTGTCTAATTGCCTTCATTACGCAGGGGAAGAAATAGTTATTCTTATTAAAAAAGAAAGGTATCAATAAATAATATATATTCTTTAATGGAACAGTGTCTCCTTGTTGTCTTTTGGTTTTTTCAGAGATATATATAGGTCAGTAGAAACATAAATTCTATGATATTGGACTGATAAGATAGACTCAAATAGGCGGCTTCCACTTGTTTGAAATTGAGACGTAATTATTGTTCCTGTTGCTCTTTGTTTCTTGATTGTATTACCACTTGTCAATATTTTCTCCAGCGGTGACCGTTTGAGAGAACTTTCTCTAACAATTTTATAGGAAGGAAATGGTTAACACCGGAAGAATCTGTAAAGCTTGGTGGTGGCTATAATACATTCCTACAAACTTCATTGCCAGAGAATCTTAGAGTCTACAATCCGGATGAGGAAACATTTGAATCATCACAAAGTCTTTTCAGATCTATATTCATAAGAGGATTCGCCATCGAAGTCCTCCATATATATTCAGGACCACCAGAAATTGTTTACAAGTTTAGACATTGGGGTTACATGGAAGGTCCATTTAAAGGACATGCTGCAACTGGACAACTTGTAGAGCTCTTTGGGATTGGTATTTTTGAAGTATTTATCAAAAATACATCTTTCCATTCTTTATCCTCTTTTTAATTGTATGTCTGAACTAATTGAATGTTGTGTTCGAAACAGTTGGACAAAGAGAATAACAAGATTGTTAAGGCAGAGTTCTTTTTTGATAGAGGAGAATTGCTGGGGCCATTTATGAAAGGAGAAAGAAATGGTGAATCCACAAGTGGATTGGCATTGCCTGCTTCAAAATGCCCTTTCATGTAGCTAGCAACTGCTGCTTATTCTCTAGCAATAACATTCAAGATTTGTTGTTCTAGGAAGAGCTGTTCAAATTATGTATTGAACTTGACTCCAAAGATACAAATAAGCTAGTTTTTCTGTAAATTATTAGCTTACATGATATATTTGGACGTGTGTAAAAGTCTATGATCATGATTAAGTTTAACAGAGAAGTGCAAAAGTGTATTTTCCCTTGGAAGATGATTAGTGTTTCTTCAACAGTGAAATAACGGTCCATTAGTTTTTGAAGGGTCAAAGAATGTCTTCCTTGATTAAGATTCTTTATACAAATCAAAATTACTTCAAATATAAATTATTGAGCTATAATGTGCGTTTAAACTGTCATATGCTGAGAAATGGAATCTCTATTTCGTATGTTTGTTCTTGTCCATCTCATGTTCGATTTGCACTCTGATTTCTGCTAAATCAGTTCCCTGCTTTGGATGTTTGGATTTCTGCATTATTGTGGAGTTCCTCCCATAATATTGAAAGGTTTTCTGGTTATGCATATTTGACTTGTGTTATTTAATCATGTACTATACCACCCATTATTTCATACGATTCGTTGATATTGCTCATAATAAAGGTTGGTTTTGTTTTTTTTTAAAGACCTTCTGACACTCTCTTTTCTTTACAAATCTAACAGACTGTTGGAGTAAATCTGCACTCGTTATCGTCTGTTAATCACACTTAAAAATGCCTCCTTGAGTGTGGTTATTTCTTTAATCCCAGTGATGTTTTGCCCTTTAATAAAGATTGCAGATGTTTGTTCTCATACATATATATATTCATCTGATACATGATACCATTATTTCTTGAGTTTTTTTTTAATGGGAAGTGATACTAGTAATGAATAAAATGCACCAATTTTCATTGTTGGTCTTGAGTTAATCGTATACTCTGCTGAATCATCTGGATTTACTTGTTAAAGTAACGTTTCTTAAATGTCTAATTTGAAGTCAGTAAGTTTCCTGCTTAAAAGAAATGTTCTTTTTGGTTCATTATTCTGGTTTAAGTGCAAGTTACTCCTTTGTCTTTTCCTACTAAAATACATTGGACTCATCACCTGCTTTTTAAATTGTTAGGTTATCAAGATGCTTGTGCATTTGTTTATTAAGTGAATATTGTTATAAAATAAAATAAGATATAAAATTAAAATTTTAAAAGTGAAAAGTTTCTATATATAGAAAGTTACTATTGAAAACTTACTAAAATGAGAATTCTTT
>JBDJHY010000087.1:13997716-14008909 GCA_039654485.1 Withania somnifera
TAATATTGTAGTCTATAGATAGTCGACCCTCTCCATTTGTAAAAGATCCTGACTTTGATTCTTTAATGCAATACAATAGTACAATATTACTTTCTTGGGCTCCAAATTTTTTCTTTATTTATGACTTGCTCTAGGTTCAGTAGTTATCCGAATTGCCGATTTTGGTCCATATTCATCTCGAATATGCCTAGATTTGTTCTGGTTTCCTATTTAAAATATTTATGTCATGCTCTATTTGTTTTCATATTCTTCTAACAACCAAATCTCTAGTAAATCAAACTTAAAAAAGAAGTTGAATTGTAATGCGTGTTCTTGAACCCCTATAAATTCAATTGTACCAGTTTCAGGTTAAATAATTTGACGATCACCATCGGACCAAAACAATTGTGTGGGTTTAACTTTGTTTTTCTTGCTAGTTTGGTTGTGTTTTATTTCATAGGCAACGGGATATGGCAATCTAGAGAAAAATAAAGCTCTAGAATTTATAAATTTGAGGAGAAGCTTTTTGTAATGCCTCGTAGGACAAAGCTATGTTGTTGAAGCAAACACGTGGAAAGGGTATAATTCACATAAAGGGACAATATTTTATTTCTTTGGACGAGAAGAAAGGCATGAAAGGTTAGCAAGAATTTTTTATTTCTTTTCGTCTTTCGGTAACAGTCGAGTGCAACACCTAAATAGACAGAGGGACTATCTCTATAGGATAGAATTAGATTGGGAACATATGAAACCACTAACGAGGCCAACATGAAGTCTCACATAATGAAAAATATTGAACCTCAAGAGGCCATCTCCGAGATAACGATGGTAGAAATGTCATCTCATATATGGATCAAGAGTTATTTCCCTTAATGATGCGACAAAAAAGAAAGAGGGAGACAAAAGTGGAAGACTTCTCAGATACGCAGATGACTCGTATGGACCTGGGCATTGTAAGAATATTAGTTGCCCCCTTCAAAGAATTAAACAAGTGGCACAAGGATGTAAGTTTTAGTACTTAAGGGCTCTTGTAACACCCTATACCTTGAACCATATATCCCCAGACTTATCTCATCAATGTACTAAGATTTGAGGGAGGTGTATTAATGGAATGACATAAAGAGGGACATTGCAGACTTCATAGTTAAGTACCTGAATTACCAACAGGTGAAGTTTGAGTAATAAAGATCCGGAGGTCTATCTTAGGATTTCAATATTCCTACTTGGAAGTGGTAAGTTATTAATATGGAATTTATTATAAGGTTACTTCATACTCACTAATAACATGACTCAATCTGGGTAATTATAGACCGAATGACTAAGTCAACTCATTGCTTGCCGGTTAAGGGTACAAATTCAGCTAAGGATTGTGCCAAACTTTACATTTGATATATGGTCCAGTTGCACAAAGTTTCTTTGTCCAATAGTTCAGACAAAGCTACTCAGTTCAACTTTCATTAATGGAAGTCATTCTAGAAGGGTCTAGGCACCTAAGTAGATCTTAGCATAGCTTTTCATATGCAGATAAATGGTCAGGAAGAGGTATCATTCATACTTTGGAGGATATGTTTCAAGCTTGCATGATTGATTTCAAGGGTAATTGGGATGATCTTTCCTCTTATTGAGTTTTACTACAATAACAATTATTATTCCAACACTTAAATAGCTCCTTATGAGACTCTCTCTAGGAGAAGGTGTATGTAATATTCCGTACTTGAATTAATCCCAAAAAACCAAGTATCAGAATTAATTAAACTAAAAAATTCTCCCAGGTGGTCATAAGTAAGGACTACGACTTGTGTAGTGATGCTTCACGAGTTGTGGATTGCACCCGTACTGTTGAACTTGAGTTTTAATATTTTGTGAAGTTTCCACGATTACACTCTACAATCTGTAGTGTTATGCTTCATGATCCGTACTGTATATTTCGTACTGTGGCCCTTGAATTTCTAAAACTCTGTACATGTACCACGAGACCACTTTACAAGTTGTGGAGTGGCATGATACAAGTTGTGGTATGACTCGTGGAACAAGATCCCCATTCCAGTGGCAATATGCAGACCACGACTCACTTCATGAGTCGTGAAATGCAAGACCATGAGTTATGAAGTGAGTTGTGGTATAGTCTGGACTATTTTCCTATACACGTTTAATGAAGGGCAGTTTGGTCAATTTCCATGTTGTTTTCCCATAAATCCATGATGTTTGGACTTATATTATAATGATATATAAAACCCAAGACCTAAATCCCATTCATTCTATACTTAAACAAAATTAGAGCATGGTTCTTTTCCAAATTCCTCTTCAAGAAAAAAAAACTAGGGTTTCAATGAAAACATCCAAAAAAGCTCTTTTCCATTGAAGTCTTCCATGTAAGTTATTCAAATCAGGTACACGGGCTATCAACAAGGATTTCCCTCCATCTTTCTGCCCACAAACCCCTTTCTTAAAGGTTTTGAGATGTAGAAGCATGTCTAGGATTCTTAATTGATATAAATTGAGAATTTCCTTACTTGATGTTTTCCAATCAAAATTATGAAGTTTACATATTAACTACTAAATTGTTAAAGTCCTTATGAGTTAGCATAATTTTGAAATTAAATTAGAAGTATGAAGGGAGTCTTAAAGCATAAGTAAATTGGTGTTTTCAAAATTTATTCTTAAAACTTGAATTGAATATTGAAGTGCCACAATTACTCGACTTCTATATGATGTTGAGCATGAAGTGTAGTATCTATAAACTAAGAGTTTTGATATTAAATTTTATGCTTACTCATAAGCTAAGGAGAAGAAGTTAATGAAAAGTTTAACTGACTGAGTTTGCCTATATTGCCAAAATTCAGAGACGTAGCTATATTTGGATAGTTGGTTCCATGAGGGGACTTTACTAGTCATGAGAGTATTTGAAGAAAAGTATAATGTTTTATGGTAAGCGTATTAGCACCGAGGGTGGGACGATTTCCTTATGACCACAAACTTGCATAGCCAGTGTAGGGTATTATTTTCCCAGTAAGTGTTCCTAGAGAATCTTGGTAGATCCACTAGGAAAGAGTGTCCCTTTCTTTAGTAGAGTTTAGGAGCCCCTATGCGCAGAGAAATATGTGGACCTCACGCTAACGACTGAGGTATGTCAGTCATAAAAACTCCCAATGAGAAGTAAATTGACAGTTCTAAAGAGAAGAAAGTGAAAGAATGTTATTAGCTGGGTCTTTACCTTTTTGTTAAAAACTACTGAAGTTGATCTATTTAAATGGGTTTACTTTTACTCTTGAAACTATGGAGTTTTTGTTTACTATTTCCATTATAACCTGTTAAATTGCTTAATTGAGTTAGAGCTAAAGTTGAGTTAACTATTCATGCATTACATAACCACTTATTATTTACTATTGTGTAGCCTATTTTTTACCTGCTCACGTACTCCATGTATATTCAAGTCCTGATTCTAATCTTGCTGCATGTGTTAAACCCCATGTAGAAATTGCTAGCCGCGCGGATGCCCAGGGTTGATATATAGAATGCAATTAATATCAACCACGCAGATAGAAAGCACGTCAAGTCCTCCACGCAGATAGAGAGCACTCATTATAATGGGTAATATCGAACTCATTCTATGCAAGTAATAGTTCAGATCCTCCACGCAGATAGAGAGCACATCAGGCTAGAGTGGTCAGTAGGATCATGCTCAATATGTTCCAAATCTAGCGCAACCAGATGTAGAGTTCCGCAATATATTGCATCTGATAGCTCAGATGGTAGTTTTTGAGGCTCAGCAGCCGACTCAGGTTTATATCATTCATCTCATGGTCCTTGATGTTGTAGTAGTAAGAGTGAGGGAGTTCCCGAAACTTATTCCTCCACAGTTCCATTGTTAGAGAGTTGTTGATGACTCGAATAACTTCATTGAGGAGGTTTATCAGATCTGTGATATGATGAAAGTATTGGATATTAATGGGGGGAGTTGTAGTTTATCAGTTGAAAGATATTGCCAGGTCCTGATATGATTTATGGAGGAAGAACAGAGGAGTGGGAGATGTTCTGCCTTCCTGGGATGAGTTACGTTTGACCCGTCGTCGCTTAATGCATGTAGGGGAGCTGTGGATTTTCCCCCATGACCCTTTTTATATTAGGCAATATTCATGAGCCGATTCTTTCCTAGAGAGAAGAGGAAGGAGAAAGTGAGAGAGTTTCTGAGTTTGGAATAGGGCTACAATGTCTGTTTCTGAGTAATGTATGAGGTTTATAAATCTTTCAAGGTATGCTTGATGTGACGGTATTTTATATCATATTGTGCACGTAACCCCAAAAATAGAGCATGTTCTTGAGTGATAATATGTGTTTTGACGCGTTTATTGAGTATTTACAGAGTTAAGTCAATATGAGGAAGATTGAAGCTATTATACAGAAAAACGATAATTTTTACACAACTAAGAGACAATTCGCCTACTCCCAAATAAACCATCTAACCTAGCCGCCCAACAGGGATCACACTGGTTAAAACAACTCAAACTGACGATGGAATAAATGAACTATCTGAAGGCAGACCATTCGCCTAATAGATCTGCCTATTTGATGCTTCACTGGTTAAAAAACAAGAATCAGGTGGCCTAACAAATGTTCCATCTATTGGGAGACGATTCGCCCAAAGGGAACTATCTGATGGAAAGTTGACTATAAAAATAAGGTGATATACGGAAGACCAAACGGTCCGTCTGTCACCAGGAAATTCGTCTTTTGTTTCTCCTAAACTAAAAGAAGTCCCAGTTCAAGTTTCTATTATTACACTTACCCCCATGCTCTATAAAAGAAAAGTTAGCATAGTTTTTGAGAAAAGAATAGAATACAACACAACAATAGACAACTTATACAGAACTTACATATTTTAGAGAGACTTGAGATTTTAGGGTTTGAAGCCCATATTATTTCAAGAATAAAGTGTTGAATTATTTTGATCATTATTTTATAATGAAGTAAGCATTTACTTATGCAGTATGCTATTCATTACTTTACGGTTTCATTATTATAGGATGATATGTAGGCTAAAATCGTAACCCTAGGGTTGTGGGATCCATGGGTTAAACTGTATCAGGTTTGTAATCTACATAGGTTGTTGCATCTATTCTATCGTATGAATATAATCTCCACGTAATAAATGACTTTTAATGGTTGAAAACACTAGACCATGCCTAGGTTTAACTAACACTAACCCTATGGATAAAACTAGGAGTTGAGATTATGCTAAGAGATTCAGGGAGTTAACCCTCGTCTAATGGTTTTATCTATAGCAAGAGTAGTCATCTTGAGTTACCACGACAAATACAATTCACTCATTCATATCGCTAACCCGGTGTAAAAGAGATTTTCTAAGGATTAAAGGTTGAGAAACACTTAAGCAAATAGCATTATATTTATACGTAACTCAATGTGTAGGAAAGATTCTGCAATTATGTAAAGATTTTAATCCGAAGGTTGGTTGAGCATTAGCGAACATGAAATTAGGTTGACAATACACTTGAGTCAATCGATAATCACTAACAGTAATAACGAATATTGTGATACAATAAATCCGCCTTTTTACTTTTTGTTTATCACTAGAAACAAGCACTAACTATTAACTACTATTGTTGGGTGTATATCCGACACCATATTCCCTGTGGGATCGACCCCAACCTAGTTGGTTTAGATATTTTGAAAACCAACCACTTATGCTTCAAAAGGAAGTATAGTTTGGGCGTTGTCAAATTTTAGTGCCGTTGTCGGGGAATACAATTTTCAGTGAAGTCTAATTATAGTGACTGTTAGTTAGGTTCATTTGTAGTTTTCACATTTGTGTTGTTTTTATCTACTGCAGGACACAGGTAGTGCATGCCAAACACTCGGAGTCAAGAAACACCTCTGTTTCCATTCGATCCCGAGATATCACGATCCTTTGGAAAATGAATAAACCAGATAATGCCACTCTAACTGAGATAGAACAACGCCCTGCAGATGCATAACATGCAAACCATCCAGATGCACCCGACATACCTTAACCAGTGAGACCTCACGAGGTGTATATGGATGATAATGATACAGACCTTGACGGGGATGAGGTTACAGGGGCAATTATTTTACCCCTACTAGAACTAGGCAACAAATTCAATATCAACAACACAATGATTCAGTTATTGACGATGAAAGGTCTGTTTCGTGGAATTGCTGGTGATGACCCAAACTTATACTTGAAGAATTTCATAGCCATTTGCAAGTCCTACAACTTGCTTGGAGTGAGCCAGAACGCTATCAGGCTGAGGCTTTTCCCACTATCACTTGAAGCTACTATGTGGCTCGACGATTTACCTTCCGAATCTATTACAAATTAGGTGAAACTGAAAGAGGCTTTCTTAGAAAGGTTCTTTCCCCAGTCCAAAATGCTTGTGCTAAGAGATGAGATAACAAACTTCAGACAGAAGCCTGATGAAGGTGTTCATGAAGTGTGGTTATGCTTTAAGAAGAAGACCAAACAATGCCCTATATATGGGTTGGGAGATAACTACCTGATGAAATATTTTATCACATGCTGAATGATCTTTCAAAATTGGTTGTGAATGGAATAAATAAAGGGTCCTACATGTCTTGCACCTATGTCCAAGTGTCCCAACAGTTTGGACACAGTAACGAAGAACACAAGAGGCTAGTATACCAGAGAGTTTGAAATATCTGATGGGGACAAGAATAGTGTCATGTCGGCAGAGCAACATCGAAGAGAGGATGGGTGAGACCAATATACGGCACATCTAAAGACACATATTGATCTAATGTCTAATTAATTTCTAGGAGGCAGCTATGGAAAAGTCAAAACATTTACTTCTCATGAAGAAGGAGAGTACGATAATATTGAATCAGACATTTAATAAGAGGCTAGGTATCTGCAAAATCGGGGGAAGAGGGGGTTTTATCAGTGAACCCAAGGTTGGAACCAGATAAAAAGAAATTTTCAAGGGAGAGACGATTATCGTAACAAAGCACCTAAATTTTGAGGCATAATAATACCTTTGAATAGAGAAAGAGTGGGGGTTACTGACAGCCAGTACAGCGAGAGGAAGCAACTAGTAAATCAAGGGTGGAAGAAATGTAAGCCACAGTACTATAGAAAGTTGAATCATCTGGTCAAATCTTGGATGCTATAAACAAGAAGATTTTAAATATTGATCAAATGGTGGAATCACATTCATTGTAAATAAAACAGTTAGAATTTCACATGGGACAGATGTCCACCTCCTTGAACATCAGAAATAGAAGTACTTAGGCATCCACTTCCAAAGGGAATAACTATTATATGTCTATCACCACACGTAACATAAATTGTTAGTAGATCCCAAACTATTAAAAGAAAAGACCAGGGCAATAGAACTTCCAGACACACATACAGGGTTGGGTGAAATAAAGAGCTTGGTACCTGACATGAGTAATACAGAGCCAGAGAAAGTAACTGAAATGCTTTGACCTCCACCTCCTTTCCCTCAAAAAATAAGAAAGAAAATAGAGGATGGACACTTTCAAAAATTTATGACCATGTTGAAACAACTGTCAGTTAATGTCCCATTAGTGGAAGCACTTGAGCAGATGCCCGACTATGCAAAATTCATGAAGGAGTTGGTGGCCAAGAAAAGAACCATCAGTGATGGGCCTGATGGTAACATCCAGCATTGTGGGATGTATCTTCTCGGTCTTTGGTATAAAAGAAGGAAGACCCGAGAGCATTCACTATTCCATGCACCATCAAAACCTTTTATTTTTCTTGAGCACTGTGTAATTTAGGAGAAAACATCAACTTTATGGCGTTGGAAATCTACAAGAAATTAGGCTTGGGAGCCCCCAAAATAACTACTGTGTGGTTGTTAAACTGGTCAGTCAAGAGACCAACAGGAATTTTGTTTGATATTTTGGTTAAAGTAAACAATCTCATCTTTCTGGAAAACTTTGTTATCCTTGATTGTGATGTTAATTTCGAGGTACCTATCATTCTGGGTAGACCATTTTTAGCAACTGAAAGAGATCTAGTGGATGTTCAGAGAGATGAGATGAAATTTTGATTAAACACTGAAGAAGACACCTTTAATATATGCAAATACATGAATCATCCATGGGATATGAATATAGTTTTCGTTAATTAAGGACGAATGGGTGGAACTCATGGTTAATGAGAAATTATTTCTTGATCCATTAGCAGCAATAGTGATGAATTGTGATGATAAAAACATAGATGGATATACAGAAACTGTGAATGCCTTAGCTGGGGTGGGGTCGTACTTCTATGAGCCCAAGAAACTTGACCTGGAACTACAGAACTGGCAGTCACCGCTAGTAAAACCATCTATTAAGGAACCTCTAACTCTGGAACTCAAAGCACTCCCAGACTATTTACGATATGCCTTTCTGGGAGTTGAAAACACTTTGTCACTCATCATCTCTTTACAGTTAGTAAAGCAACAAGTCACATCTCTGTTCCATATTTTGAACAAGTTCAAAAAAACTATTGGATGGACAATCACTGATATCATCAGTATTCCACCGAGAATTTGCCTGCAGCGTATCAAATTAAAGGTGGACAGTGTACCCAACTGAAAGCACCAAAGAAGACTTAACCCACCTATCCAAGAGGTGGCAAAAAAGGAGATTATCAAATGGTTGGATCCAGGGGTTGTGTACCCTATTGCAAACAACAAATGGGTAAGTCCGGTTCAGTGCGTACCAAAGAAGAGTGGAGTAACAGTAGTGATAAATGAAAGAAAAGAGCTAGTCCCACAACGACCTGTGATCGGGTGGAGGATCTGTATGGATTATCGAAAGCTAAATATTGCCACTCTGAAATACCACTTTCCTATGCCATTTATGGATTATTTAGCTAGTCGGGGCTTGTATTGTTTCTTATAAGGGTATTCTGATTATAACTAGATAGCCATAGAACCTGAAGATCAGGAAAAGATAATGCTTACATACCCCTACGATATATTTTGTTTTAAACGTATACCTTTTGGATTGTGCAATGCTCCCGCTACGTTCCAAAAGTGCATGATGTCTGTTTTCTCTGATATGGTAGACGACATCTTGGAGGTATTCATGGATGACTTTTCTGTAGTGGGTGACACTTTTGAGGATTGCCTAACTAATTTTGGTAATGCCCTGCAAAGATGCATTGAGGTGAATCTTGTCCTGAATTGGGAGAAGTGTCATTTTATGGTTAGAGAGGGTATTTTCTTGGGGAACATGATTTCAAAAAAAGGTATTGAGGTGGAAAAATCAAAAGTATAGGTGATTGAAAATCTACCTCCACCAATTTCTGTCAGAGGGGTGAGAAAATTCCTGGGTCATGCGGTTTCTATCGGAGGTTCATTGAAAACTTCTCAAAAATTGTGTGCCCGCTATTCAAGATCTTTGAGAAATAGGTAAAGTTTGTGTTCCATAAATCATTCTTGGAAGCCTTTTAAGGACTCAATAATGGTTGATCACTGCACTAGTTATGGTGGGACCAAATTGGGTAGATCGAGTAGATGTGTGAAGCTTGCGGTGTAGCACTGGGAGATTTACTTGGATAGAAACGGAAGATGAATTTTCATCCTATGTATTATGCCAACAAGGTTCTAAATGAGGCCCAAAAGAACTGCACTGTTACTGAACAAGAGCTGTTGTCTTTGGTTTATGTATTTAAAAAAACTCGATCGTATTTATTAGGAACCAAAGTGGTTGTGCACACTGACCATGCTGCTCTAAGGCATCTCACAGCTAAAAGGGATGATAAAACTTGGTTGATCCATTGGATATTGTTGTTAAAATAATTTGATCTCGAGGTAATAGACCAAAAGGTGCGAAAACCAAGTGGTTGACCACCTTTCGAGACTGGAAGTAGATGAAAGAGAAAAGATGGATGTAGAAATTGAAGATGCTTTCACTGATAAGAGAGTCTTGACTGTCAATTCAAATAAAGTCCCATGGTATGCAGACTATGCAAATTATGTAGTTAACAACATTATACCAGAAGACCTAAACTAGCATGCTAGATGCAAATTACTCAATGATGCCAAATGTTACTTTTGGGATGAGCCTTTTTTATTCAGGCTATGTGTAGATAATATGATTCAGTGATGTGTCCCAGAAGTGGAAATGGGAGATATCCTTAAATAATCTCATTCATCGCCAGTTGGAGGACACCACGGGAGCGCCCGGACTGCACATAAAATATTACAGTATGGTTACTTTTGCCCTACTTTGCATCATGATGTATATGAGTTTGTACAGGACTGTCGGCAATGCCAGATGGAAGGGGCTATTTCACGTAGACATGAACTGTCATTGACCCTCATCCTAGAAGTTGAGCTTTTTGACATATGGGGAATCGACTTCATGGGACCCTTTGTTAGCTCCGATGGTCAAAGATACATCCTAGTGGCTGTTAATTATGTGTCAAAGTGGGTTGAGGTCGTCTCTTTACCGGACAACAAAGGAAAGAGGGTTGTGGATTTTCTGAGAAGAAACATCATTACTAAATTTGGTACCCCAAGAGTTGTCATCAGTGATGATGGCTCAAATTTCTATAATAAGGCCTTCCAAGCGTTTATTGATCTTTTCCTAAAGATTTACTCAGAGTCCCTCTTAAACTGGAGATAGAATTCGGCATAGATCTCATTCAAAGTACTCAACGTATTTATATTTTAACATATAAGATGACACCGATCGAGCTTATAGAGTTAAAGGACCAGTTAGCAAATCTTCTAGACAAGGGACATATTCATCCTAGTGTGTTTCCCTAGGGTGCCCCTATCTTATTTGTGCATAAAAAACATGGTTATCTTCATATGTGCATTGATTATCGTCAACTAAATAAAGTCTTAATCAGAATAAGTATCCGAATTAGAGGATTGATGACTTGTTCGATTATCTACAAGGTGCTAGCCACTTTTCTAAGATTGATCTTTATTTCGGCTATCACCAGTTTAAGGTCAGAGAGGAATATATTTCTAAGACAACTTTTCAGACACGTTATGGACATTTCAAGTTCGTGGTCATGTCTTTTGATTTGAAAATACTCCTGGGGCTTTCATGGACCTCATCAACAGGGTTCCCAAGCCATACTTAGACATGTTTATGATCATCTTTATTGATGATATTTTGGTTTATTTCAAAAGTGAGGAAGAGCATGTAGACTATCTTCGAGTTTTTCTTCAGATTCTTAGAGAA
>JBDJHY010000087.1:14008919-14036261 GCA_039654485.1 Withania somnifera
AGAACATTAGCTTTATGCTAAGTTTCTAAATTGGCCTCAGTCAATCACTTTTTTGGTTATATGATTTCCAGTGAGGTTATCCGGGTGTATTCTCAGAAGATTGATCTGTATGAAACTGCGAGACTTACCTCTCCATTAGATATCCGTAGTTTTTGGATCTACTGGGTATTACCGTATGTTTGTCTAGGGGTTCTATTCCATAGCCGCTTCTTTGAATTGTATGACTTAGAAGAAGGTGATGTTTGAGTGTCTGATCAGTGTGAGAAGAGTTTTCAGGAGTTAAAGGCTAGGATGACATTATCTCTGGTATTGACTTTGCTTGAGGGTTCTGAGGGGTTTGTAGTGTATTATGATGCTTTGAGAGTTGTTCTGGGTTGTGTTCTGATGTAACATGGTAAGTTGTAGATTATGCCTTGATACAACACAAGATTCATGAGATAACTTATCCTACTTATGATCTTGAGTTGTTGATGTGGTTTTCTCTTTGAACTTATGGAGGCACTACTTGTTTGGAGTGCATGTAGATTTTTTCATCAATTGTAAGAGTCTTCAACATGTGTTTAACCAGAAAGATATGAATCTTCGATAAAGAAGGTGGTTTGAGTTGTTTTGTATCATCTGGTCAAGGATAATGTAGTGGTTGATGCCCGTAGCAGGTTGTTATTGGGTAGTTTGTCACATGTTGAGGATGGAAAGAGAGAATTGGTTAAAGAGGTATATAGGCTTGCATACCTTGGTTTTAGACTTATTGGTGCATAGGATGATGGTATGCTTTTTCAGAATGCTTCCAAATCATCTGTAGTTGTGGAGGTGAAACAAAAACAAGATAGTGATTAGGTTCTAGTTTAGCTGAAAGATGCAATCCAAAAATAGAAAGTACAGGTTTTCTCCAAAGGGGGAGATGAGATTCTTCGTTATTAAGATCGCTTTTATGTGCCAGATGTTGATGGATTGAGAGGGAGGATTATGTAAGGGGCTCATAATTCCCGATATTCTATTTAACCTGGGATATAGAGATGTATAAAGATCCAAAGTAAGTGTATTGGTGGAAGGTATAAAGAGGGAAATAGCCGATTTTATGGTTAAGTGTCCTAATTTTAGCAAGTGAAGGTAGAACACCACAGATCAGTAGGCGAGATACAATAGTTTAAGATCCTTACATGGAAGTGGGAGGTAATTATATGGACTTTATCACCGGGTTACCATTAGCCAAGAGGCATGATTTCATATGGTTTATAGTAGACCAAATGACAAAGTCTGCTTACTTCTTACTGGTTCACACCTGTTATCTAGTAGAGCAGTATGGTAGGTTCTACTTGTAGTAGATTATTCGCTTGCATGGTATACCATTGACCATTATTTCATAAAGAGGCTTGCAGTTCACATCTCAATTTTTGAGGTTATTTTAGAGAGGCTAGGTATCCAGGTTTATTTAAGCACAACCTTTTATCTGCATACAGACGGTCAGACAGAGAGGAATATTAAGACTTTGGAGGATATGCTAAGGGTGTATGCACTCAATTTCAAGGGAAAATGAGTTGAAGACCTACCTTTGATTCAGATTGTATACAATAACAGGTACCATTCGAGTATTCATATGGATTTGTTTGAGGCATTGTATGGTTGCCAGTATAGGTCTCTGGTTGGTTGGTTTGAGGTAGGAAAGACAACTATTGTAGGTCCAAAGTTTATTCTTGATGCTATGAAAAAGGTCCAGACTATTCGAGAGAGATTAAAGACAACCAAGAGTAGGAAGAAACCCTATGCAAATGTAAGAAGAAGAGAGTTAGAGTTTGGTGTTGATATTGATGATTGGGTATTTGAAAAGGTGTCTCTTATGAAGGGATCGTGAGATTGAGAATAAATGTAAGTTAAGTCTGAGATACATGTAGCCATATCAGATTGTGAGAAAAATGGGAAAGGTTGCCTAACAATTATTTCTTCAAATAGATTTAGCAGCGGTTCACCCTGTGTTTCATGTCTCTTTATTGATGAAATGCATTAGTGACCTATCTTTGATAGTGCCAGTTAAGGATATTGGTATTTGTGATAGCTTAAGCTATGAAGAAATCCTATTGAGATTCTTGATGGACGGTTTGGCAGATTGACGAATAAATAGGTAGCATCAGTTAAGTTCTCTTGAGGAACCAGTTAGTTGAGAGAGCTACATGAGAGGCAGAGGCTGATATGATGAGTAGATATCTGTATTTATTTCCTTTTAGTTCTACTTATTCTCGAGGTAATAACCTCTTCAATCATCTTGTGTCCTTTTTAGTTCATGAGCATGTATCTTGTAATATTGCATGAGTCAATTAAGTGTATTCACGCATGAGTTACGTAGAGCGGATATTAGTTAAGGTAGTAGTATATGAGGCCCTATTTGTGCATTTATGTGCTAATTGATAAGTTTTGATGATTAAGGTTAGTATTAGTAGTCTACATGTCTATTGGCTGAGTTAATGTCAAATCAAAATTGATAGGTTGCAAAAATATCTTTAGTTTATTTACATCCTTCATATTAGTTTATAGTTTGTTTTTCTTGAGCTTAACCCTTCATTCGAGGATAAATAATCTTAAGAGGGAGATATTGTAATACTCCGTACTTGACTTAAGATAAAAAAACCATGTGTAAGAATTAATTGAACAGAAAAATATTCCCATGTGGTCACAAGTAAGGACCACGACTCATGAAGTGAAGTCTCACGAGTCGTGCATTTCATCTGTATTTTTGAACTTGGGTTTTGATATTCTATGAAGTTCCATGATCCCACTCTATGACTCATAGTAGTATACTCAACAACCCATGTTGTATAATCATAATATGGCCCTTGAATATCCAAAACTCTTTCTAGGTACTAAGGGACCACTCTAGGAGTTGTGGAGTGGTATACGGGGAATCGTGGTATGATTCGTGGAATAGGAGACCTAATCCAATGGCCAAAATTTTGACCACAACTCACTTTACGAGTCGTAGAATGCAATACCATGAATCGTGAAGTGACTCATGGTATGGTCCCAACTATTTTTCTTTACGTTTAATGAAGGGTAGTTTGGTCAATTCCCAGATTCTTTTTCCTTAAACCCATGACATTTTGGGATTAGATTATGATGATATATAAACCTCAAGCCCTAAATCCCATTCATTTTACACTTAACAAAATTAGAGCAAGGTTCTTCTCTAAATTTCTCTTCAAGCAAGAAACTAGGGTTTCAATTGAAGCATCCAAAACAACCTTTTTTTTCATTGATGTCTTCCATATAAGTTATTCAAACGGGTATGAGGGATATGAACAAGGATTATCCTCTATCCTTATGTTCAAAAAACATTCTTCTTAAAGGTTTTGAGATGTAGTAGCATGTCTAGGATTCTTAGTTGATATATATTAAGAACTTCCTTACTTGATTTATTGATTTTTTTTCCAATAAAAATTATGTAGTTTGCATATTAGTTACTAAATTGTTAAAAAGTCCTCATGAATTACCATGATTTTGAAATCGAAATAAAAATATGTAAGGAGTCTTGAAGCATGAGTAAATTGATTTTTTCAAAGTTTATTAAATTGATGTTTTCAAAGTTTATTCTTAAAACTTGAATTGAATATTGAAGTGTCATAATTACTCGACTTTAGATGATTTTGAGCATGAATTTAAGTATGTCTAAACGGAGAGTTTTTATGTTGTCTTTTATTCTTACCCATAAGATGAGGAGAAGAAGTTAATGAAAAGTCTAATTGATTGAGTTTGCCTATTTTGTCTAAATTGAAAGATGTAGTCGCATGAGTCCGAATTTGGCTAGTTGATTCCACGAGGGACTTTACTAGTCTTGACTTGGAGAAAAGTGTAATGTTTTATAGGAGGAGAATTATCACCGTGGGTAGGGACGAGTCCCTTATGCCCATAAACTTATGTAGCCATCGTACGATATTATTTTACCTAGTAAGTGTTCCTAGAGAGTCTTGGTGGATCCACTAGGAAAGAGTGTCCCTTCCTTTAGCAAGGTATGAAGCCCCTACACGCAAGGTAGTATGTGGATCTCACGCTAAGACCTGAGGTATGCCGACTATAAAAACTCTCAAAGAGAAATAAAACTAATAGTTTTGAAGAGAATAAAGTGAAAGAATGTTTTTAACTGAGTCTTTACTTTTTTGTTAAAAAATACTGAAGTTGAACTGTTTAAATGGGTTTACTTTTACTCTTGAGATCATGGAGATTTTTTTAATTCTTTTCATTATAACATGTTAAATTTCTTATTTAAGTTAGAGTTGAAGTTAAGTTAACTGTTCATACACTACATAACATTTATCATTTACTATTATATAGCATGTTTTACACCTACTCACGTACTCAATGCATAGTCATGTACTGATTCTACTCTTATTGAATATGTTAACCTCCATGAAAATATTGGTAGCCACCCGAATGCCCAAGATTGACATTATTTGCATTCTACAGAAGAATAAAAGAGTAGTGAGTCCTCATTGCTTCGAGGGCCCAGTTGATGGAGTTATTTCGATTTTGTTTATCTAGTGCTTGGATTTTTAGATTTATTTATTATTTCCTTATCTGGATACTAGCGACTAAACTCTTGTGCTAACACTTTATTATTTAGAAAGTAGTGACTTTCAGACTAAGATGTAATGAGTTATTATGATTGAGTTATTATTATTATTCTTGATGCTATTTATTGACTATTGTGAGGTGACCATCATACTTATATTATTATGTAGATTATTTTTGCTGAGTGATATGAGTATAGCTATGCGTGGTACAAGTAATTCATCCGAGGCTGTTAGGGAAACTTAGTGACTAAGGATGCCTGTTATGCCAGAGTGGTAATTTTGGGGCGTGACTATGTAGATATCCTATTGATTGGTTCAAAATTGGTGAAAATGCTTTGATAGGGCCAGATTCAGTCCATTAGGCGATAAAGAAGGTTCAGTTGATTAAGGAGAAGTTGAAGACTGCTCAAAGTTATTAGAAGTTTTACACAAATATGAGAAAAAAAGTTCTTGAGTTTGAGGTTAATGAATGGGTATTTGTGAAAGTCTCAATCTACAAACTATGGTTCCAATGTACAAACCATCCTATTAACCGTATATGGCCACTTAAAAATTGTGAAAAATTTTTCATGAACCATGACTTAGTCCACAATTCGTGGAGTCAATGTACAGGTTGTAGATGGACCTGTAAAAGACATTTTTCTAGACATTTTAAATATATTTTAAAAGCAAATTAGCCATTTTAAATTTTTTAAGTGCAATTCTACGTCGTTTGGACTATTTTGAAGGGAGTTTAAGAGTTCATCATTTAATTTTTAGTTTTAAGCTCCCACAAAACCGTAAAGTTTTCTCTCAAGGAAACAAAAACTCGGGATTCATTTTTTCATGCCTCTATCCTAAGTTCTAGTCAAATTATCAGACAAATAGGTATGTGGGACTTCATTAAGTGTCCTTACACCCGTACATCCAAAACTGTAGATTTTTAATTATGATTTTTATGACTTGAAGATTTAGGGCTTGAACCCAAACATGTACTTTCCTGAAAGCTTAGTCTCCTCGTGATAATTTATGAGTATAGTTATTACTAAACTGATTATGCATGACTTCTCACAATTTTTTATTCATTCATCATATTATTTGAATAATGATGCATGATTTATAGATACCATCCTGTTTTAGTATAACTCATGCTATTATGATCATAGAATTCAGTAAACAATTAGCATGACTAGTTTTAGTGTTGCAGAAATCTAGTAAAATAATAAATTTTGAACTAGTATCATACTTTACAATTCAATTATTATAAACAGATAATATTATAATTTTGAAAGATATTTAGCATCAAGTGGATAAGATCTCCAGACAATCCAGGTTCCATAACTATTTTGCCTCCGTAAGAAAGGGGTCTCATTAGTTTAGAGTGTTTCTCTTAGCTAATAGGGGTCAATCAGTAAATCCACGCCAGAAAGGTTTTATACCCTTGGCAAGGTATAGGAAACATTTTCAATTGGGTTGTATATTGGACTCCATGTTGCTCACATGGCTTATGTTGGTTATAAGAAACTCCCCCATTATCATTTTTTCATATATTTTACAGTATTCATGATTTACCCATAGGGTTTTCCTAGCTGTTTATATAAGTATATTAATTGTACTTGACTCACTATTTTATTTTACTCATTCATGACTATTTTATGATTCATTATATACTACAGTTTCCAGTTTGATTCTCATAAAATTATGAGTCATTGTACTTCAGTTGATACGTATTTACCTGGTTACTCAGTCCTATGAGCTTTTAATTTTCAGCATTTTATCTATATTTAGTGTGAATAAATAGCTCACATAAATTCTTAGTATTGATCTTGTACTTCTCTTTGCACTACATCGTCCCATGATGTAGGTTTAGATGATCGTTTTTAGGCTCCTGATTAGCACATTTAGCAGGATTTTCAGACAGCTTCGGTGAGTCCTCATTTGAGGGACTGTTGGAGCTAGTTAGACTTCTTGTTTTATTTCAACCTTCGGTTACAATTATTTAGCGCTAGCTGGGGATTTGTCTCAATAACCCATCATTTTTGTAGAGACCTTCAGATATAATTATATAGTTCTATCTTGTTGGGTTCGAATTTCAATTTTTTAACTTCAGAACTCTAAGTTCATTTTCAATTTACCCATTTCAATTATTTTTATGCTTTCGCTCAGTGATTCAGTTTATGATGATAGTATTATGTCAGTGTCAAGGGTTCGCTTAAAATGACTTATAGTTCTAATTATTGTGTCTCGTTCAGGGTATAGACTCAAGGCATACAACTCTAGTAGCATTTTATTATTGGCCAAGACCTAATACTGTATCCTATTAATAGTTGATCCTCTCCATTTGTAAAAGAATCCTAACTTTGATTCTCTCAAGCAATACAATAGTAGCATACTATTTTCTTTGGGCTCCAAGCATTTTCTTTATTCATAACTTATTTTGGATTCAATAGTTTATCTTAGTTGTTGATTTGGGGCTCGCTCATATTTATCTTGCACACCTAGATATGATAAGTATAACTCTGAAAAGAGGAAGAAATTGAGACACAAGAAAAACTTCTATTGCTACCGTAGTAACATGTATAAGAGCCGAAATAGGGGCCTTTGTTCTCTTTACCTTATTAGATTATTCATGTTATACTCTTTTTGTTTTCATTATCTACTAACTGCCAAACCTCTAGTAAACCGGATTCAAAACGAAGTTAAATCATAACGCTGTTTTTGACCCCAACAAATTAACGTATTTTAATTTTAGGGTAAACAATAATTTTATTCAAAAATGTATTTAATAGTCTGGCCAATTGAGATTAAAATATTGATTAAGTAAAAATAAATGTGGCTAGAGGTCCTTTGTGTCCGTGGAGTCGTTGAGAATTGCAAGTTTTAACATGACCATTTATTCCAAGGAATTATATCTTTCAAAGTTCATATATCAAGGATAAAGAAAAAAAAAAAAAACAATTTCAGTAGAGTAAGGATTACTGTTTCCTTCTTCATATAACCTTAGAGTGCAAGGAGAAGAGACAAAAGCATAATTTTGGCATAACAATTGCTTGTCTTCCTAGCCTTTTCATTTCTGCAGGCCCCAACTATTTCCTAGTACTTGTTTTTATTAACAGAGATTTTTGGGAGGAAATTTTCTTTCTTTATTTCTTATTGTTTTTCTTGCCTTCACTTTCTAATTAGTTCCAATAACTAACTAGACAATGAAGATGCCAAAGCCAGCACCAAGAGAATACAAATACAAACGCAGAATTAAGGTTGTAATTTACAACTATGTACTTTTCAGTTACATCATGCATAGGGAGTGTCAATCTCCTTCATGATACAAAAACATCATGAACACTTCATTTCATTTTAGTTTTCAAATGCAACATTCATTTTCACAAACTAAACAAAAAATTAAACTATGTCAAACTCAGAAAATTTCAATTCTATCCAATATATTCATACAATATTAGAGGCCGGTCGCCTTCTTCCTTCTGCCAGTCGTTGGAATTCCATTGAATTGGACTTCAATCTCCTTCCAAAATCTTCTTTAAATGAAAATTCTGAGTCTCTACCATCAAGATTTTCAAAATCTATTGATTTTAACCTGTTTGTTAAAGATAGAGTCCACTTCAAACGATTCGTTGTTATAGCAGCCCTCTTAATCCTCATTATACCTGCTCTTATTATTCTCAAGCATTTTTATCCTCCAATAAATCACCATAATGGTTCTTCCCACAATATCACTCTTGCTCTTAACAAAGCTCTTCTCTTCTTTGATGCTCAGAAATGTATAGTACATTCAATTCTTTGCTGTTTTTATTGTGTTTATAACTTCATTCCCCTATTTCCTTTTGGTGGTTAATTAAATTATCTTTTTATATTCGTGCAGCGGGGCGATTTGTGGAGAATAGTTTGATTAGGTTTAGAGGGAATTCAGGAATGAATGATGGGAATACCAACGGGAAGCATTTAGATCTTGTTGGTGGTTTGTATGATGCTGGGAATAATATAAAGTTCAGTTTCACTACAGCTTATACTGTTACACTTTTGAGCTGGACAGTGATTGAATATCATGAGAAATATGAAGATACTGGGGAACTTGATCATGTTAAAGATATAATCAAATGGGGTAGTTTATATTTGCTTAAACTCTTTGTTCCTCCATATAATTCTTCTAGTACTTCAGCCAGAATCTACTCTCAGGTACTAATCAAGAATCTGCATTCAAGACTCTTTGTTTTGTAATACGTTAGTACTTACTTTCAGATTAAAATTTCAATCTTTTGTTGATTTCAGGTTGGAGGAAAAACATCAAATGCTGAGAATGATCTAACATGTTGGCAAAGGCCAGAAGACATGAATTATCCGAGGCCTGTTTCGGTTTGCGCCATTAGTACCGCCTCAGATTTAGCAGGGGAAATTGTAGCAGCAATGTCAGCTGCATCATTAGTACTGAAAGAAGATGAGGATATTTCAGAGAAACTTGTGAAAGCGGCAGAGGAATTGTTCACTCTTGCAGTTGGAACAAACAAGAAAGGGAAGTACACGACGAATGATGATTGTGGAGGACAAGCTAGGCAATTTTATAACTCAACAAGTTACAAAGATGAATTAGTTTGGGGTGGACTTTGGTTGTTTTTTGCTACAGGCAACAAAACATTCCTTAAGTATGCAACAGAAAACTTTGCCTCAGCTGTAAATGAGCAGGTAGCTTCTGATGAAGGTGTCTTTGATTGGAACAACAAAATCACTGCTATATCGGTAATTGACATGTAATCTTGATGTGAAATAATGTTTTTATTTTATGCATTTCATCTAAGACTCTAACTTTCTGCTGTTTTATATAGATTCTGCTAACTAGGATTAGGTACTTCCAGGATCTTGGTTATCCATATGAGTCTTCCTTTATATCATCGACAATAAAGACTGACTTGCTCATGTGCTGGTATACTTCTGATACAAAGTACAGCAAAACAAAAGGTGACGGCTGTCTTACTGAAATACACATGTCTTTAACTGTCCATTCTTATAGCTGATCGTAACTTGAGATATAGACTCATCCATTTTCAGGTGGATTAATCCTTTTAAATCCAAGTACTGATGGAGCACTACTCCAGTATGCTGTGACAGCTTCTTTTCTTAGCAAATTGTATAGTGACTATCTCCAGCTTTTGCGTACAACAAGCAGAAGCTGTTCTGATTCTGTCTTTTCTTCGGAAAGTTTACAAGAATTCTCACAATCACAGGTAAGATGGACACTAGCTACTTCCTGTTCTCCTTAGTAGTACCAACTCCGCAACGTATAGGTATGGAGGCTTTTAAAAGTAGAAAGCCCAAGCTTATATGCATTGGCACATAGGGTGCCCTAATAGGGCCCGAATGAAAGACCCAAGCCTGTCCTATGAATGGATTTTTTTTTTTTTTCTTGAGGAAAACTACCAAATTACGTATCACTATGATAAAGGGCGTAATTTTGTTTTTGTTATGCTATTTGTAACAGGTGAATTACATACTAGGAGATAACCCTTTGAAAATGAGTTATGTGGTTGGATATGGTGATACCTATCCAGTTCAAGTTCACCATCGAGCTGCATCGATCCCTTGGGATGGGGAGCAACATACATGCTCAGAAGGGAATCAATGGATCAATTCAAGAAGAGCAAATCCAAACACCATCTCGGGAGCAATGGTTGCAGGACCAAATAAGGATGACGTTTTTTCAGACGAAAGAACTCGACCATGGTTCACAGAGCCAAGTATAGCAAGTAATGCTGGTCTAGTTGCAGCACTGGTTGCACTTCATGATCCTCCTACTGGATCTTCTGATTCAATTGGAGGTAATTTAGGAATAGACAAGAATGGTATGTTTGAAAATGTAAAAGAATTCTCTTGAGGCTCTTGGGAAAAACAAAGATATGATTAGGTACAAAATGAAATAGATCATTGAAGTGTAGAAGGCATTGACTAGCTACCATTTTATGCATTTCTTGACATTGTTTAGATAATTAAGATTCATAAGCATAAATTGTTACATCAATTCTATGACTTTATCCTTCTGAGTTTATGATATCATTCCAGAAATTTCCCATTTTTTCCTTTTTTCCTTTTTTTATTTTTTTATTTTTGCCTCAAATGGTAAATTTGTTTTAATTGAATGTTACACATTCTTCTAAACATCAACTTTCAAAATCCACATTTGATTTTCCTCTCTAATTAGCTTGCACAAACTAAAGCATTGGAGACTTTTTCGTACTCTTGTAAACGGACTAAGTCAAGAGGATCTCTCTGGATGCATCAATTGAGTTTAGGAAAGGTTTTTCACCATGGTTAAGTATGCAGGAGCGAAAGCCCTCACTGTAAGGAAAGCAGCTGAAAAGCCACTTGGCACAAGCCAAGAAGCGAAAGCTATTCGAATATAAGGAAAATTAACGAAAGTTGCTCGGCTTGTCAAAGCTCGCTCAAGTATGGAGCTCGTTGAGTGAAAGCAAATAGTGGGATAGGATTTATGCAGTCCATAGAAAAAGAAGAAAGTATTCTGAAGCCAAATGTTCTTGGATGGGTAGTTGAATAGGGGGATAAATCTTTTTTTTTTTCCTTTATATTGAAGGTAGTCAATCACCATGAGAACAAAGAGCCAAGACAACTTTTCGTGCCCTTGCTTTTGAGTTCATCAGCTACAACAAAGGCTGCGGGAACGGGTGTTATCACTTCGTACGTTGGGTCAAAAATAATAATCAACAACTAAATAGAAACGACGCTTAATTCGCCAAAGTACCACCTACAAATGCTAACCAAGTGACACACTAGGGAGATTCTGGCATTCACGGATGAACTCAAACCCCTCTTACACCGCAAAACTTTTTCACACTCGTGTTTAATTTACACCAAACTGTATTAGTTTTTCATACTATTTAGTGATGAAATTGAAATAGGTATATATATTAATCAACTATAATTAGGTGATAAACGTTTATGTATGCAGGACACATGTTAATCTTATTATATTGTTTGATGCAAATATCGAAAGCATTACTACATACACCTGATGTTTATATCAAACTATAAAATCATCAAGTAGAATAAAAGGTACACATCCCATTTTCGTGCTTACAGTACGTACGTACCAAATGAAATGTTCACATAACAACTTGTCATACAAGAGCTTGGGAATGAAGTGTTCACATAACAACTTGTCATACAAGAGCTTCGGATGTATAATTAACATAACAAGCAAAAAAAGATAATGGTTAGAAAACTTAAAAAGTTATATATACAGCTCGTCACACTTTCTTGGGCACTTCCATCTTCAAGTAGATTTTAACCTATCAAGACCATATGCATCCTACAAAGGAAGACAAAATTAAAAAGAAAACAAATTATTGTCATTAGATCATTCTAATTAGAAGGGAAATTAAGCAAGTAAAAGACAAATAAATTAAATTCAGATCTCACCAAAACGTCGTGAATTTCTTTCAACAGAGGTGTCAATAGTGAAATGAAGGTGCGCAATTCCTTCTTAAAGTCATCGTTGTTTTTATCTTTGCCCATGAGAATTGTGATTAAGCCCTTGTCTGGCACTAGCTTTAACGCTACCTGCACAGTAAAATTTTGCTCAATTTTAACACACAATTACCTATAAAAGAAAGTTTTACTTGCCAAAAGATGTACATGTTATGTAATTTTAATGTGCATATATATACATACACATACACATACACATAACTAGTGTATATTTTCTCGGTATATATGTCTAGGGTTATTATTTTGGCGAGCAGTCAAATGCATAATTTTCCCAAAGAAAACAAATGAACCCATTTTTTTAGTTACAAATTGACCCTTTTTGGTATATAGAAAGACTTTGCAAGAATTAATATTTTGATGATGAAAAAAAAGGAAGAAAATGACCTTGAAGGCAGCTGAAGAGATCCATCCATGCCATGGCTTAAGGGTGTTAGTGTAAGATTCTTGAACAGCTTGCACCATATTCCTCTCTAAATCATCGGCCAGTAATTGTAACAATGCTAAGGTGAAATCCAAGGCTCTGCAAGTATATATCCATTCTAAATACTGTGTCCTTAAGAAAAGGGATTTGAAATTTTGAAAATAAAATATGTTACTTGTTATAACAAGTAAAGATGATATGATGATGTAAAAGTTATTTACACTAATGCTGCATATTACTTTAACTCATAATTCTTTGAATCAAGAGAAAGATCGAGCATGCTCATTTCTTAAATTAATGAAGGGTGGAGCTAGGCTTATACCCTTGAGACACTATATATGATCTACATAAACCAACACTAGTAGTAGTAGTAATCCATGCTGATATGTAGATACACATACATAAATATAAATTAGAGACGATAAAGAATTTTAAATTTGATAAATTCGATCAAGCTTTAAGTTCTTACAGTAATTATTTCACATGCAATTTTTGAAATTATAATACTAGTTATTTATAATTATCCGCATATATATTTATGTTTCATGTTGAAAGTTACTGAATCCACTGAACAAAACCATCAGCCGGCCTTTGATAGGGATGCCACGGGAGTAATCGTAATTTATATTATTAGGGCTAGGGCAAAATGCTAGACTCTTGGTTTTTCCTTCTTAACTTGGAAAGGAAAAAGAAAGTCATTTTAGTTGAATGTAGTTGGTGAATAGAAAGAAATCAAAGAAAGTTAAAGAGGCAAGAAATTAGTAGGAAAAGGTCTAGTTACCTAGTGAGCCAAAGAAGAGCTTTGCAACAGCTAGGGCCCTTCTTTTCTTTGCCTTCACTAATCTCTTTCTTCAGTATCTCAACCATATTTGAGTAGAGGGCAGGGTCTGAATCATGCACCTTTTCCAATCTCTATAGACAAAAAAAAAAAAAAAAAAAAAAAAAAATTAATTTAGCCCACCGACTATATTGAAAAATAGAGAACTTAAAATCATTATGTACAACGAAAAGGCATATATATATATATGAGGAAAACATGTATTTTATCAAGTGAAAATAATCATAAATTTTAACTTGTTATCTTTTTATTTAACTTGCCAACAGTTGGTCATGATCATCTTATTATGAAAAGGAAAACAATTATTTGAGAGAAAATAGAACAATGTGGCATTAAAAAGTAACTTAACGGCATATTCGGTGTCATAGGAAAAGGACAGCTTCTCTCATTTAAGAAAAATAGACAATATATTACGGTAAGGGTAAGCTTGATGAAAGATTAACTTGATTAAAATAGACAAAGACCTAAAAACTTTTCAATCATTTCAGCTCTCTATACGTATAGAACAAAGGTTCTCCTGTAGTGCAAATATCTGACTGAGAGATAAAATATTTCTTGATATGACATTGACATACGATATAAGAAATAAATAAGAAAAGCAAAATTATGCACGCAATGATGTAAATAATAATCATAAGAGAGCCTGAGAGACTATTCTTATTAGAAATAAAAATGTTACTGTTCACATATGTCTAAACTTTAACAAACTGAACTATAGGGTAATCAAATCTTCAAGCTAACGTAGGTTGTGAGGGGCCAAAGTAAAATCAAAATCGTGTGTTTTACACAATACCAGTCTGAAAATTACTAGCTTACAACTTTATCCACACAGTAAGAAAACAAAGAATTACGTAATATCGGTCATTGAAAAAAGGTCTTCATTTAGAAAATAGTATTTTATTCTATATAGTACCTGGATGTTTTGATATATGTCTTGTCTCAACACTGCCATTGTCGGCCCTATCTTATCTGCAAATCATATCACAAAACAATAATTACAATCCAAATCCAATAAAAATGACCCAATGCTGTCTGGAAGAAAGAATTTATATTATACAGTAGTTACCCGTATTAAGTACGGAGTTTTAAGAAATAAAAAAAATTAAAATATATAATTTAAAATAATTTATATAATTTATATAATTATAAATAATTTTATTAAAATTAAAATAAATATTTTAAAATTATATTATTATTAAAAATAAAAATATATCATTTTTTTTCTCTCTTAATAAGTGACAAATGAAGGCATAAACTCTACTTCTCAAAAATCAGAATCGATAAAAGGAATGGAGGATATTATATAGAACTAACCAAGAACTTGAAGGACTAAATTAGAGATAGAGAGAAAAGGGATGGTAGGAATATGTGAATTAATGATGTTGTTGTTGTTATCATCATCAGCAGCAGCAGCAGTTTCTTGATCAGGTTTAACTAATTTGACTTTGAGGAGCTGCATCATAGATAGTTCTTCAATAGCACTTCTTATTTCAGTTGACTCAACTTCCATATCTCTTCTCCTCTTCATTATTTCATCTATACTTGCTGCTCTTCCTCCTTGTAATATAACCAGTTATATGTATATATTTATATATGTGTCTGACCAGTTAGCTGATCTCAAAACTTGTAAGATATATATAGTGCCAAAACTAGTAAAATATTAATTAGCAAATTAAAAATAGTTTACCAGCTATATTGGTCATTGTTATCGTCACATGACTAAAATATTATAACTAAGTAACTATATTAATTTCTGCTCTAAAGAAATATTCTTCAAAGCTCTTGAGGGAGCTTCTCATGTCCTTATTATATATGCTTTCTCTCACTTTTCCATTCATAATTCAGAGCTTTTGAAATTTAGTCTTGAAAATAGAATCATCTTTTGTGAGAATTCCTGATAGGAGTTTAATTAAATTAATCGACATTAAAAATAAGTATCGATAGAGGACAAGTGATTTTTTTTTTTCATCAATTGACCTTGAAGTTGTCATTTACTTAAAAAGGCTTAATTCCGTCTTTCCTTTGTAGTGTTATTCATTCATGTATATACAAGAGGACCTGTCCTGGTCGGTCACTTTTTTGGGTCGAGATTGATAAGTAAAAGTTATAAAAAAGAAATTTTTACTCATTGTATAGTTTTCAATACAGAAGATATTTTTTCTTTCTTCTTCTCTTTCTCAAGCCCTAATGGAAGTTTAACTCATGTCAACAATGGAGTCGTGTTGTAGATTTTGACAATGGAAAAGTGGAAAATGTTTGGTTATGACTTAAGATTTCCTAGACTTTATAAAATTTGTAACTTGTACTTCTGATAGGGGTAACAATCCTTCTTTTTTTGGGCTAACGTGATAAGAATCACTATTATTATACTAAATATTACTAAGTTACAATAAGTTTGTAACTCGATACGATAAGTGTGGCTTTAAAAAAATATTTTAAAATAGCTATAGCTCAAAATATTTGTTATTTTAGTTTATTTAAAAAAAAAATTAATTAGTGCTTTAGAAAGTCAAGGTAAAAAGTACTAGTAATTATTTTTAACTATATTTTTATATTAAAAAAAAAAAACCGTCTCTTATTAGTGATGCTCAATTTTTCAAAAGTATCTAATAAATAGAAATAGCTTTATAAAGTATGTTTTAAATTTATTATTTTTTAAAAATAAATGTGAAATGAAGGGAAGTAACACTAATTTTAAGAAGGAAGGAGTAATACGACTTAAGGTACCCTAATAATACTCGAATGACATTGAGATTGGCTGATTCGTTGAATTAGATTTAAGAGTTACCAACTATTGCCATGGGAGCTATGATAATTTTACTTTAATTAGGTAGTACTTTTTATGTTTTATTTCACATAACCTTTTAATTGTTTTGCACACTATGTCCTTTAAGGAAATTATTCCTTCAAGTATGCAGAATATATCCTCCCACGATAAGATGATCAACTTCTAAAGAATAATAGTACCTTAAATTTTGTAGAACTACGAGCACTCAATGGTAGCAAATCACGCTAAATTTTAATTGTCTCAAATGTAGAAGAAAATGATTATTTCAGTACCAATATTTGAGGAGAAATTAGATATTTATAGTCAATAAACACCTCTTAAGAAGAGATGCAATGGTTTACGAACGTTGCAACTTTTCAATAAAAGTTGTACTTTTTTCAGAATCGGCACGACCATATGCGATCTGCATATGAGCCATTGGAAATGGAGATAAGTTTCTGGACCAATATGCGGAATCATATGCAGCCGCAAACATTGCATCTATTTAGAGCATATGCAATCCGCAAATGACCAAATGTGGTCGCTTATGGGGAAATTTATTGAGTTTGATTTTTTCAGATCAAATCATTTCTAAAAAAATTATTTTATCCAAAAAGATAGTCTCTCGATCGATCATCTGATAAATCTGAATCCGAAGACGAATTTGAGTAGAGCGAGCGGCGACGACGATGGTGCGAGGTTCATCTTATTCTGAACTCACTATTAGCTAAAAAAAAATTAAACTAAATATAAATTCAAAGAAGTGGAAGAAATGAGCTTCGATAAAGTAAAACTCACTTTACTTGAAATTTTCGTTTTCCTCAAAAATTTATTCCCACCATTTCCAATTCACTTTCGATATCTATATATGTCATTTCTATATATAAAACCCAACACCACCATCTATTAGGATATCAATTTCGATGATATATTTATCTACCGGTGATAATGTTCGCTTTGGACTTGGATACATTTTGAAGAATTAAATTATACTTCTTAATATACCTACCATATCTTACGTGGTTCATTTCGACCACAATTTAACATAAAACTTAATTATGTTACTTTCATGTGAAAGGAGAATTACTTACATATTTTTCAATAAATTTTAATTCTCAAAGTTTGAGACAAATCTAATATTTAAACTTCATGAAGACGCCTCTGGTTATGACAAAACAGAAAGAAGGTTTTGGACTCGTTAATAATGTTAAAGACCAATTATGTTAAAGAGATTTGATTGTGATACGTTAATAATTCCTAATGTAGCTTATCCTTATGTCTAGTTTATATATTCTCTCTTCAACTTTGCCTCTATCGAAATAGTTTGTAAGGCATTCCTAGACAACGAAAGTAATCTCTCATAATTTGTAACTGTCATGAAACCCTTTTGTAAGTGACCAAACTCGTCCCTTGTCCTCTCCCTCATGGTGTGAGGTATATACTTCTCAAAGAAAGGATCTGAAAATTTGAGTCCATTTTATAAGATGTGACCGTGATGGTCTTAAACTCAAATGCAACTTTCACTACTTTTTGGTTTCCCCAACCATTTGAAAGGTAGTATAATACACTCCATGAGAATCAACCAACCAAGGTTATGCAATATTTGCCGACAACCATACCAGAACTCATGTGCATTATCCTCAGGTAAACTAAAGAACTTGGAAAGACCTTACTTGAGGAATCTACCAAACATCTTCTAATCCTTCATACACAGTTTAGCAACCATTGGGGGATCAATGAGCCTAACTGGTAATGCATTAATGTGAATAGACATAGCAGTAGCTAATTGTTCTCTTGCAGTTTAAAAACCCTGAACTGGTGCCTACTTGGAGGCTGAACACCTACTCTCATCTTCAACCCATCAGGAGTGTCAAGTAGAGTCCCTAACTATGCTATACCCTATAAGAAGCTAAAAAACATAAGCCTTGGAGTCATGTAATATCAGGGGTTGCTATATAACCTGGTGGAACCTAGGATGGCCCCACCTCCTCTAGATGATGGTGCGTACCCTCAAACTAAACCTCTAGCTTAAGAAATGCATCCCCAGCATGCCCTACCACTTGTGTTACATCTCAAAAACTACCCTTGCCTCTGTCATGGTCCCAGACCTTGATTTGACATCATCCAATGCAATCTAATGAGTCCTTGCCATCTGTTGAGAAAAGAAAAGTGAACAATAAGATTTTAGAAATGAATACCCCACATGTTGATGAAACAAAGTCTAGAATTTTCCTACAAATATCCCATAGCCTTCGAAATAAATATACGAATATCATCATATACCGATCTACTAGACATTTTGATCTTGTACTAGCTTGTTACGATTCAAAACTCTATGGGATCATAATGGTACATACTCCTACCACAATTATTGGTAAGCTTCGATAACAAGAAAAGAAACAAGCAACCAAGACAAGAAAGAAGATAAAAAACATAAGATTACCAAAATAATTTTATGTGTAATTAGGATTAATTTTATGAATTTCCAATATTGTCCAATCGCCTAGACAAATGACTTTTATGATCGAGTCACTGGGCTTTGCGATCACAAGGTTCTGACATTTACATCATTGTGATCGCATCAAGTAACTTCAGCTTCACGTAATCTACTTTATATTGCATCATGATCACGTGAGTGGACTTTGCAATCATGTGGAATACTTAACTGTTGTTGACCTGGAAACTTTATGTGATTGTGTGGAATTATTCTACGATCTCAAAGAGTATTTATGCTGCCAATTCCACTTGCTCTTTTTCTTTAGTTTTTGAATCATTTTTCCCTTCTTTAGGTCGTATTGCACTTTTTCTTCATTATTCATAACGTCACACCAACAAAACATCAATTCAATCCATAAATGACAAAATTTGCATGATAAAGACCTCAAACTGATAGCAATGTCAATGTAAATAAAGTGGTAAATTACCACTTATCAACACCCCAACTTAACACTTTGCTTGTCCTCAAGCAAAAAAATAAAAATCAATTATACCAAGAGGACTTTTACAATTCAAGCTCACTAGAATCTCACTCAATTCCAATTCATATTTTTCAATTCAAAAACAAAGATCATGGCTTCGATAGGTACTATTAATAAGTAAAAAACTTGCGAATCCTTTTTCAAAAACTCCCTCCATTCAAAACACATTTTGAAGTATGCAAATGGAATACATAAAATAGAGTGACAACAATAAATTCTCATCAAAAAGTGACTCAAAGCTAAAAGCTTAGCAAATATGCTCTATTGCCTTATTTTTGAAATTTATCAACATCATAAATTCATCACAACTCACAAGCCCTCACAAGAAAGAAGGTCCCAAATCACTCAAGATATATACAAGAACACAAAGAAAAAATACACAAACATTCACACTCAACAAAAAAGTTCAAATGCCAACAAGTGTCATGCCATAGGCTTGCCTTTATTTTCAATCATCATCAATCAAAAGCATTTAGTTAAGAATCTCAAAAGTCCTTATAAAACTTGTGATGTAAGAAAAGGGTATAGGTAGGTAATTTATTTTGGGTCAAGTAACTATACTTTTTCGAAGTGCATCCAAAACTCATAACCTCACTCCTTTCATTCAATGTCAAATTTAGCCCAACTCATTTATGCACATGCCTTATTTCTCTCATTTTATCCTTCCTTTTATTTTACCACATACCAAAGCAAATGAACAAAACAAAATCATTTTGTATTCTTCTTTCTTTTCTCTTTTAGTTTATTTTTCACAAAAGATATGCACAAAACTATAAAACTTTTCAACTAAGAAAGTACACATTCAAATCATTCTTTTTCACTTGCACATAGGGTCTATTTTATCAAGCGACTACTCCACCCCCAACATAACCTTTTGTCCAAAGTTGAATTAATTTAAAAAGCAATATATATATATATATATATATATGAGATAAATATTGTACTTAACAACCTGTAACTGTTTACCAGATAGTGTTGTCGGGTTGGGTCGGGTTTTGAATTCGGGCCGGAATACGACTCCCTGCATTTTTGGAAGTTCAGTAATTATATATGGTTGAAATTCATTCATGTTTGTTCAAATCATAGCTCATTTATTTTTGTTCGACTTCAATCATATGTGTGTTTCGATAAAAATAATTTGATGTAATCATATATGATTGGATTACATTCTTTTTGTTTGTCATATATGAATTTAGTAGTCATATATAATTGAAATTCACGCGAAGGACATTCATTTTTTTCCCTTTTTAGTCATAAGTGAGCTTCGATAAAAATAGTTTAATCAAAGCCTTAGTTATCATGTATGATTCGGGTACATTCTTTTACATGATTGAAGTACATTCTTTTTATTCAACTACGGTAAGTCATTGTAAGACTCGATAACAGAAAATTGATTAATACTTTAACAATGATATATGATCGTAGTTTATTCATTTTTTTGTCCAACTTCAGTTATTTTTGCATCCCTTGGGGACATCCGATAAGAAGGTTATTTTTGCATAATTTTCAGTAATATGTGAGCTCCGATAAAAAAGAATTGATTAGAACTTTAGTAGTCATATATGACTAAAGTTGATTTACTTTTGTCCGACTTCAATCATTTTTACGTAATCTTCAGTCATATATGACTTCGATAAAAAATAAGTAAATTTCAATAAAAAATAATTGATCAGAATATCAATAATCATATATGATTGAAGTTGAATCATTTTTGTACTACTTCAATCATTTTTATGTGATTTTCAGCCATCTGTAACTTCGATAAAAAATAATTGATCAGAACATCAATATTCATATATGATTGAAGTTGATTATTTTTGTCGGACTTCAACTATTTTTAACTTGAACTTCAGTCATATGAAACTTCATACATTGATTAGATTTGGTCAAGATTTCTAAACTTCAATCATATAAAACTTCAGATATTCATTAGACTTCATTTAAGAATATTAAATATCTATTTAAGAATGTTGTTTTGAGCTAAGTAAATGTTGTTTTGAGCTAAGTAGAGATAAGATATGCATACATCTTATCCTCCACAAAGGTTACACCGGGTATGTTGTCTAAAGCAAATAGTAACAATTTGTTGCTGGTGCCAGTTTTGAGTCAATATCCAGCTAAAACTTTACATAACTCCTAACTGCAAATATCATTCGGCCAGAGTGAATGTTAAACTCGCAAGTGTTATCCACTGACTTACAGGCAAGACAGGATGCCGCGAAGTGCTAGACCTCGGTGGTTAGCACGTCGAAATATCCTCGTTAGTACCACGTTAAGAGTCGTTGTCTTAGTGCTACGGTTGTCATTTCTCGATATCCTCCTGGACATGACCATCTGCAATTTAAGAGAAGAAGTTGGACAAAAATTGATGACAACACAAATATGACCAAAAATCTTAAGCCTGGAACAAAAACTGAAGGCATAATACATAAACATGCCCTTTAACTTGGCTTCAGATTGCATCTATGCGCTTCAACTTTTGGTGTGCACAATAGACACTAAATCTTGCATAAAATTGTACAAACACACATCCTACGTGGCATAATACACATAAGGACCACGTAGGAAGCAAAATACCACATCGTATGCCATGTAGGACGTGTGTGTCTACTTATTCAACTCTATATAAGTTTAAGTGTTTACTTGTGAATATCCAAAGTTGGAGGGCATTGATAGAATTTGAGGCCAAGTTAAAATACATATTTATGTATTATGCCAAAACTAAACTCTAACCAGGAAGTTCAACAGCCAAGTTCGCCAGCTGATCCGCGTCACAGTTTGATTCCTGCGAAGACGAGAGTTGGAAAACTTTTATATCTCTGAAACCAGCAAGGTAAGAACTAGGTAACTACCAAACCATAATGAGCACTCTAATTCATTTTGGTGATATTACAGAGGTTTCGTTTATTTGCATTAAGATGAAGATGTTTGAATCTAAATGCACATTTGAGCTAGGTAACTGACCAAACCATAATGAGGGCTCTAATTTAGTTTTGGTGCAATTACAAAGGCCTCCTTTGTTTTCATTAAAATTAAGACGTCTTGAATCCGAATGCACATCTAAACTAGGTAACTGACCAAACCATAAAGAGGGCCTTAATTCAGTTTTGGTGCTATTTACGCGATTGATAAAGTGAGACGAGCATATAAACAAAGAATAAAGGGATAGAGAAGATTTAAAATTACCCGAAGTACATGAATGATGCGGAAAGAAAGAAACCTTTCCTTCAGTTGTTTTGCCTGCTGAAATAGTGTAGAGATGTTTTGATTTTTAACCTTCCACAGACCCTGGATCTGTTTCAAAGGATATACACTTCAATGAATCAAATTCAAGCAGATAAAGAAAAACAAGAACGAAAAATAAGAAACCAACGTAATGTCATGAGACCAACTTCAGAAGCTATAACAAAGAATCTCAGAGTTATAATTAAACTCGTCAAAGACTTTACAAAGTTCATTGCGCGACCAAATGCTTGTTGATTATATTTCCAACCAAGAGAAACTTCTTAACGGACAAGAACCATTTGCCACCCCCTATCTTTCCTTCACTATCTTTACCCAAGAGAAGGGATCACTCTTTTCCGGGTCCAACTCAGACAACTTACTGTATAAATCTACACCAATGGCATTGTCACTAAAGCATACAGCATTTACTTGTCGAAGAACAGTTGTTAAGATTCCCCATTGCTACGAAATATCCAAACCAGGTCATCTTGAACTAGGTAAAACTGAACACTGATGAAGGGGACACCTGATTTACCCATTACCAAAGTTACCGAGCAGCTTTAGTTAGATTGAAAATAAATTGTTACTCCTACCTTACAGTCCTATTCTGAAGATCAAGAGAAATTGTTTACTTCGTTTTTGGTGTAAAGAAGAATTCATAAATGAGACGGATTCCTGTAAGACACGGTAGATTCCTTGTGGGAATGAGGATATACTTTGCTCGTGAAATGTAAATATATCTACTGGCACAGCCGTTGTGGCTAAAGATAATAGGATTCTTACCTTTTAAAACAAAGTAAATTGTTAGTTCGTTACAACCTTATCATAGAAAGGTCATATACATTGCAAAAGTGCTCCTATAGAACAAGGAAACTATGTTGAAGAAATGTGTCCACGACTTTGAAACATTGTCAGAGCTCCTTGACCTTTAATAAAACTTAGCGGAAGTAAAAGGTCGTCAAAAAAAAAAAAAAAAAAAAAACCTTAGCTGAAGTACAGCTCCAGGTACAACTTTGATTGTGCAGAGATATAAAGTAGAAGTGTGATATCAAGAAATAAAAAGAAGAAATACTGGACTAAACAAAGAGTATGGGAGACGGACCTGCATACAAACAAGTTTGGAGTCACCCTGAACACGAATATTTGTAAACCCTTTGCTATGTGCATATTTCATACCCAAGATAAAGCCTCGATATTCAGCAACACTGGTTGTTGCTATTCCTAAACCTTCACGTAGCCTACAGACCTATTAATTGCAAATTTGTAATATATGTGTGTCAAAGAATAAGGAAAAGGAAATACAAACTCACAAATAGTAATTATTACCAAACTTCCATCATCAGCTCGTACTACAGCTCCTGCACCAGCTTGTCCTGGGTTTCCTTTTGAAGTACCATCAAATTCAAGTGTACAAGACCGCTGCTGAGGATAACCACGATCAGCTTCTTTCGATCCAGCACCATAAACCTTCAAGAGAATTTATAAGAACTCAACCTGATAGCTGCCATAAGTTAATCATAGATTCGCTAAATTAAGATTTATTAGTTTTGCCGACTTCCCACCAAGTACAAAGGCAATTTATTTTGTTAATCAGATATGCTGAAATCATTTATGTTTCTTATAAGAAGACATCATCTTAACAGCCACTCACACCAGAGGACACAGCTTGGTCACCCTTAGGAGGTTCTAATAACTTGATATGCTTTCGTAGGGAATCATTTGAAGTAACAGCTGATCCAACAGCATCCTGCAAATAAATATGCCAATAAACAATGATAGATTCCAGAAGTGTGGCAAGCCAAAAAGATCATACAGGGTATAAACACAAGAAGCTAGTATATCATTTTTGTAAGTAATGTAACTGTTACATCGTTCATCAGTGTAAGTATTCAGTCTACTTTGCGCCAAAATTTACATAATATACCTGTCCAAGAGCCAGGTAGAAGAATGCAGTACAGCAACAAAATATTTTGAAGAATATGGTTCGGCAATCACAACTTTACCGCACACAAACAGATGTCAGAACTCATCAAATTATAACATTTAAATAACCTAAATATGTTTTAGATCAACCAATAGGTGGTAATAGTTCCCCTTCCATGCTCAATGCAAAATTTGCAGAAAAGAGTAAATCTTTCGTCTGAGCTAAGGCAAGCACACTAATTACTCAGCTAAATATCCAGACCGCAGCTCCATTAAGGAGAAGATAAAGGTAATCCATTTAGTTCACTTAAACTACTCTTAGCAACTGAAAAATCATCCCATGCAACGGTTTTGGAATAAAAAGGTTTACCATCTAGTTATTAAACCTAGCCTGCAGTCACAGAAGTTGAAGACAACTATTCTTAATTATCTTTATAACCAACATTAATACTAGTAATAGGGAACTTTTTATCCATATCTGAGAGTGCCCTTGAAATTGTTAGTCAATTAGGGAAAGTTCAAGGCCGGAACATTTTCTTCTTTTTCCATTTTCATCAGTTTTCCTATGTTGCTTGGACTCTCCAAAATGTTGCCGCAACCGTGTCGGATTCTCCAAATATGCACTACTTTTGGAGTATCTAACACGTACCCGTCTATGTTTTTGAAGAGTCCGAGCAACATAGATTCTTTCTGATTTATCAAAGCACAGACGTGGTAAACTGGGATCATCCAGTCATCTAATGAAAATACTTGATACGCAGGTCACATGTAATAAACTAGATGACAATAATGCTCTTTGTCAATTTTACATGAGAGAACAAAAATTCTAAACAGGCAGGATACTGATATCTATATCAAGCTACTAGTATACCATTTAAATAGATTTAGCTCATTCATACCGAATTGGAGACTTTCAACCACATTATATAATCATGTTCTTCAAAAAGGGCTACCCAGACAAAATAGATAAATACTGATGGTTCGCATACAGTGGATTAGTATCCAATCTTCAAATTCAAAGTAGATCTACTTTAGGAAAGGAAAGGCCTTCCAGATGAACAAGTAACTTTCTCGTAAGTTGTACAACCATTTATTATGGCATCTTAAGGAAAATTCAGCAAACAAGCCCCTACTGTTATAATCATGCTTCTATATCCAAAGAGGTGAAACTTGAAGAATGAACTCACTTCATCGGATAACCAAAAATTGTTGGCACATTAAGTTAGTGCTTACTATATAACAAGAAATGAGATATACTTCAAAGGCAACTGCCGCAAATGCTGACCAACTTACACAATAACCTAATATAGCCATAACTTACCGCATATTCTGACCACATTGCTTCCTGTGACCTCTTCTTCGGCATATTCTCAGACGCTCCACCTTTGGAAGAAGATTGGTGCTGCAAAAGATTCAATGCTAATAAACTTGTATGATTATAACCGGTTAAAAACATGAGAAGTCAGCATCTTTCAGCAATTTTTACAAGTAATACTGATAACAGGAGTATTCATATGAATAAGTAGGAAATTTAACTTATATTGAGTACAAAATAAATAACTGAATCAGTTGCATTTGGAGATCAAAATAAATATCTTTGATTATATTGACCATGTAGAAGAATGCCAATGTGGTATCTATCTCATGTATAATGTAATTTACAGAAGCATACTTTCTCCTTTTATCATTTGTTCATATGGTAAGGGATCAGCAAGAAATTTGTAATCTTTTCCTTAGTAAGGGATTGAGGTAATAAGTCTTCATCCCTTCAATATCAAAAGGCAGAATTTTCAAGTTTTAAAGTTTAAAGCATTTTCCCAACGCAATACCATGGCAGGACTTCACAAATTCTGCTAATAACATCTATCGCGGAACGTAAACTTTTTTCTTTATGCGATGAAATCAGATGGGGATATCCCGGCATTACTTCCCAAGATGAATTGCAATCAATACATCAGAGTTCCATCTTTGCACTTTTTGGTTTTACCTCTAGTTTTAGGGTTCTTTCTTGGGTGGTGTGAACTCTATAATAAGTGGAAGGAGAGTTTTAAGTAATCAAGTAGTTTTAGCAAGGAACACACATGTTCATCTTTGTCTTGCAACAAACTCATAAGATGATCCATAAGTCAAAACAGATCAGACCGACAAATTTTAACTCTATCCTTCTTTATTCCTTTTTTTTTTTTTTTTGTTGAAGTCTTTTGTGTCATCCTGGAAAAGAACAGTACTGTGAACGAGGTTTGTCCAAAAGTTCTGAGATGAAATACTTCAACCATAAAAGACAAACAGAAAACTTCTGCACACATATTAGTACAATGTCTTACCTGGAAAGGGCATGGTACTAGAGTCCCAAAGAGACCTTCAGTCAGATCTGCAGCTCTGATAGAATAAAGTGCATTTTTAAGCCCACAAGATAGAAGATATTCCTCTGTGTCCTTTGGCATGGAGTAGCCTTTAAACACGCTAACCGGAGGATCACATATCTGTCAAAGCGAGGGGCAGGGGGAGAACCCATTTTAGTGCACTGCAAGTTTCATATATCATCTAAGTTGGTATATAACCATTGATCAACATAGATAAGAGAACTGCTTTTACCACTCCTATTCCCTAGAGAAATTCCTACACTACTATAACTTTCATTAGATCCAGAAAAACCAAGCTGAAGCTGTAACAAATATTTTTCCTTTTGTGACAATTAATTCTATTCATAGAAGGAATTCAAGGAAAGCATTAAGGAACTGTTGAAATATGCAGAGAAATTATACTTCAGCTTCCCGGCAACCTATGTAAATGAAGCCGTAGCAAATAAATATGGTCAATCTTTTTTTATGAAGTCCTAGCAGTGAAACTACATCTGCATATATTCACGAGGAGAAGAACAGATAAGATAAATTTGGTGCAGCATTCGCCTACATATCTTGACTATGAGTTGACAAGTGAGGTTGATCCAGTGGCAAGAGCACTCCAGTGCCACCAACGGACTGGGAGTTCAAGCCACCAAGGGAAAAAGTGAGAAAAGTCACAGTTGATGTCATTTCAATGTACATACATACATATATCTAGCTTTGTGTGTGTGTGTGTACATATATATATATATATATATATATATATATGGAGATTAAAATTCCTCCAACAGTTACCGA
>JBDJHY010000087.1:14056138-14066971 GCA_039654485.1 Withania somnifera
AGTACATTCAAATATTTATGCTTCATTCCATGAAGAGAATGTGGCAGTATTAAGTTTTAATAGAGATGAATGGTTAAAGATACATTCAAACTATTATATTCTTTTAATAAATAAATATTGATTCATTTCCATGGGATGAATGTGATAGTATTTGGTGAATCTCATAAATACGAGCATATTCTTGATTGTGAATATATTACGACCCACCTCCAAAAGAGGTAGAATAATTAAGAGATATACTTTGAAATTTGCACTTGAAATGGTAAATTTGAAGTTTACTAAAGCAAATAGCACATGTCATGCTAAACTTGGAGCTTACTAGTGTCATTTCAAAGATGCTCATACTAAGTATTTGACATATATTGAAGAAATAGAAGATTTTTCAAGAATTCTTTATGTTATTTTTTCTCATGATAAGTTGATTGGATCAACTAATGTTGGTATTGCATCCTATAAATTCTTAAAAATATAAAAGGTGAATATAGGTTTGTTTTTCGGTCATGTCATTTATTGAGATGCATCTATAAGATAATCACATGTGTATTTATTGTCAAACGTAGTTTAACATATGCAAAATTTTCTACTCAATCTAATTGAGTTAAGAGTATAACTTCCAAATTAATTAATCAAGACAATTAGGCTTGATAATGATGATTTTATATCCAAGTAGGTTTGGCATCGAATGCCTTCAATAAATAACTAAATCATTGCTTATGGGAACAAAATTTTATATATGGTCTGAATTATGATATATTTAATAAAACATTACTTTTATGAATAAGACTAATAAACTATGATTAATAACTCCCCTCGCAGTTGATTCAGTGTCAGGAATCAAATATTTTTCATCTACTTACTTTTAATGTGCGGTATATGACTATCATGATGCACAAAGATGGATTCCTCAAATAATATAGAGGATATATGTTAGCTTTCCTAACATAAAGTGGAGATAATAAGTAGCTAAGAAATATGTTTCGAATTATCATCATTATGATCCTCATCCGAAAGATAATTTAAGTCAAATGCTAGAAGCATTTTCTGATCCACATTAATTTCATATTTAGCTAAAAATGCTCCTGTTGAGTGTACCTAAAGGACAAGGTCTTTGGCATGCATGAAGCATAATGGATTAATCGATTTCAAATACAACGATCCTTGAAAAAGGGCAAAGGAGCAAATTAAATGATCATAATAAAGAGGCAATGTGTTCTTTAAGAGCATGTGGCATAACACTTCACGAAATCTCATGACGGGTTTAGGTACCTGGAAATAATAAAGTGATGAGATCCCAAAAAATTATGTCCTATTGCAAACTGATATAAATTAATATATTTGTCGATAATATCTTTGATACAATATGACACAATATTGTAAAAGATTATGAGGATCTGAATTCTAAGTTTATTTACGAGGATCTGAATTTTACGTTTTTTTTACGCATTCTGACGTAGAAATGTTTATCACGTGAAATATTGCATCTTAGTAAGCGTAAAATTTATTTGACTTGCAATTTGGATACTAAAGATGTCATACTTGAAAATTTATATGACAAAATCGCTTAAGGATTCAAAATGCATGAAGTATATAAAGTTTCTGCGAAATTTGTTTACAATTCGTATAAGGTATATGTTTTTGGAGAGTTTTCAAAATAATGAATTATCTACTAAAATGAGAAACTTGCAGAATTCGACTGGTTATGTAGTACCGTATCTTATACAATTGATGTATTTATAGATATTGTTATAACTATGAACATAATATAGTTATACTTATATATGGAGATACTAAAAAAAGATCACTTGCAAAGTGCTTGTATGAATATGTTTATCCTAAAAAATATTGTCAAGATTCTATTTATCTTGAATTGCATATATTTAAAGGATATACATAAAGTTTGATTTCAAACAAATTATATATATGCACTATCATTTATATGGGTGATGCCATATCATTCATTCAAGAAAATTGTACACAAGATTGGAATGTTAAAGATTCAAACTTTTGAATTGTTGTTCTTATTAAGGGGAGTTAATACGTGTTGTACTCTTTTTTCCTCACAAGGTTTTGTTCCACTAAATTTTCCTTTTAAGGTTTTTTAATGAGATAGCCTAGATGCATATTATTAGATATGTGTACTCTTTTTCCTTCATTAGATTTTTTTCACTGATTTTTTAAAATAATAAGAATTCTCCTCTTTTCTTTTTTATTTTTAAAAATTGTTCTTCTATTTACTTTATTATTTTTCATATCAGAAAAAAGATATTTGACATTTCTTAAAAGAAAATAAGTGATTGTGTAGGAAAGTAACAAATAAAAAAAAAGTCAAAGATTAAAAGATTGAAAGAGAGAAACAGAAGGAAAAATATTACAAAAATTACAGAAGAGAGATTCATTCAGTTAGATACTTATGTATAATGAATAAAAACAAATAATCATATTATAATATTTATCGTGCATACAGAAATATATTGATTTCTCTTGAAATTGTTTCTTTACATTTCATTAAACAGTAAGAAAATATAGTCTCACTCACATAGATTCTATAAATATTTATTAAATATTAAAACCACTCGTCTAATGGAAAATCATGGAGAACATATAAATTAGGAGTTAACAATATAATTGGTTAAATCTTAAAACATTTGATTTTAGAACTTAAAACTATTGAGCAAGATTAATATTTGGATATCTTATTCTCGCGAATAAATTTACTAGTTTTCACTAAGAGAATATGCATCTAATTCACTAAACTCATATTGGACAGATAATATCGACTGAATGTTATGCCCAGGTAACTACTTTGAAGGCATTTTTATTTTTAATTGCTCCTATCCGCGTGGTACTAATATTTAAATAATTCTTTTTAACTCTATCATTTATTCCACATAAATAAAACAAAATCTCCAATTATTTACGGCGTTATTAATATCATAAATCATATGTTGCATTAGTTATATATACATATTGACATATAGTTTAATTATGCGACCTACCAAACACTACGTTATTTGTACCAAATTATGTGGCCAACCAAAAGAACACTTATGGTAAAAAAATTCATGTTGAGAGTTTATTTGATAATGATGTGGCCAACAGTTTTTTATGAAAGTTATTCATCACTTACACATTTTATATGCATTATAGTTATAGGTTATACTTCTAGCGCATGCATCACTTCTTGTTACATCCCCATGCCCCCATTCTTGAAATGATGGGGGACTGAAATTCATCAAATGAAGTTTAAGAAGAATAAAGTACATTGAAATTACACTGAACTGAAATTCAACAAATGAAGTCTAAAAAGTATTAAAGTATATGTAAATCTTATAATCTGTGAAGGTCATTCCATTCCTTTAGTTAATGTATATATTTATGTCAAAGTACTCCACGTACCATAATTGTCTGAAAGTGAACTATTGTTGACTTTACGAGCAATAACAGTCCAGCACAAATACTTAATGTTTGTTGCAATGAAATAAGGAAGAAAAGAAGTGCTTAGAGTACATGTTTTTCCTTTTCATTTTTGTAAGTATATTCTTATTATATTCATCCTGTATTTCTCCAAAAGTCTCTCTCAAATAACAGTGTGACAGTTAACTGCCATATTTAAGAATAAGCGTGGAACCTCCCCCACCAAACCAAAGAGAAAAAAAGAAAAATAAATATATCAAGAGAAAGAAGATGATCCTTATAAACCTTAAAATTTCATATGTAGTTTGATAGATCAAATGAGCTATAGTTGTTATCGTCACTGGCTAAGTTTTCTGTTGAATTCTTGAGCTGATCATCTAGTTCTAAAATTGATCCAAAATCTTGAAAATGCATCATGGGTTGCCACGCAAAATTACTTGGGTTATAATCAACAACATCTTCGGCACCACCAAGTATGGTTTGCATTTCAAGAAAGCTTGTGTTAAAATCAAGAAAATCTCCCCCTTCAGGTAGTTGTTCCTCTTGAAAGAAATTATCGCAAGGATAATCTTGAAAATTACCGATAATGGTCTCATCCAATAGACTCTCATTCTCAATAGAAGTTGGATTAACCAAGCTATCTGATGAAGGAGAACCAGATAAGCTTGCTCCAATAGAAGAATAATCTTGAGATTCTTGAAGAATATTATTATCTTGATCATCATGATTATTGGTTGTACCTTGATTCAAGTACTTGGCGAAAACATCAGCTAGATCAATGTTAGCCCCGGGAGCTTCCAGGGTGGGGCTTGGTGTTTGAAGGGTATTATCGTCTTTTCTTGCATATTTTGAACGTCGGCTTTTTCGACAACCGCCACCCATGGGGACATTTCGAAGAGAACCACCCTTAGTCCAGTATCTCCGACAAGCTTTGCAAAAATACCTAGGCTGTGACAAGCTATAGTTGTTGTAGTAACAAAATTTTGTGTTGGTAGAGGCACACCTAGGACAATTTGGTGCTTGCTCAATGTTGGACTTTCGTGTCCTCTCCATCATGATCATTGGCCTTGAATGATACGGTAGCATGTTTGTGAATAATTAAATTAGTGTTGAAGGTATAGAGAGAAGTTAGATACAGAGAGAGAGAAAGAGAAGGAGAGTATGTGGGATTGACTTAGGGATGGTGGGAATATATAAAGATTTTGATATAGACTAAATAGCACGACTTGGTCCTTCAAGTTTGGCTTACGATACAATTTAGTTCATCAAGTTTGAGTTGTATCCAACTTCCATGCACATTTTCAAATGATGATATATTTTAGATTAACATGGGTGCAAATTCCAGTTGCTAGTTGTATACCATCTTTTTTTAAGGTGGCAGAAATGAAGAAAACAAAAAAGCAAGAAAGAGCGGAGCCACATTAGGGAATGCAATGTTACGTGACACAGGACACAAAACACAAGACATTGCTTCATTGAATATTTTTACTTTGTATATATATATCATATGCAAATAAATGTGTAATAATATCAAATGTCGAAATTTAATAGCCAACAGCTGCTAGTTCACTAGTTGGGCGCATCGTTTTCTTTTTAAGATCACCGACTTGATATAGTAATTTTTTATGTCATTATGAATATATTCAAAAAACTGAAAAATGTGTAAAGAAGAGTTGTAACATTATACTTGAATCAGAATGTAGCATTAGTTCCAAAAACTTTATAACATAATATTGTCATAGTACTTTATTTTTTGTTTGCTTCTCTAAATATTTGATCTCGTTTACAAATTCTAACAATAAATCTATATCAATTTATTGGTTATAAGTTAGATTTTGAGATAAGCAGAAAAAGAACGTCTATAGTAGTAAAGTAAGAAAAGAAAAGAGTATTGTCAACGCAAAATTGAAGGAAAGAAAAAGATTTCCGAACTAACAACTAATTTTCAGAGAGACCACTAAAAATTGATATGACGTGAGTTTCAGGATCAAACCGGATACCACACAAAACATTTGAGCCAAAAGACAAACTTAAAAAATGTAGGTATAGGTGGCCCCCCCTAGGTGGGGGAAAGTGAGATAATAGAGTAGGGCTCCGAGGATTGTAAAGAGTGACCCCTACATGTACGTGGGACTTGGGAGCGGCAGAACTAGTTTTTCTTAATGGATTCATTTGAATTCATTATTTTAAAGTAAATTTATATATTAAATTTAAATTTATAATTAAAATATAATAAATACAGTATTAAGAAGCTTTAAAGCTGAATTCATCAACTAAAATTTTCTATTTTTGATTTAAATTATATATTTATATTTTAAAATTTACTTTCTCTTTATATACTTTATAAATATATAAAATTTAAATTTGATAGACTTGTACTGGTATCACCTATTCTTAAATCTAAGATTTGAATAGGTCAAATTTATGAGGGCATGAGTGTGTGGATGATGTGTGTAGAGTAAAAAGGGCGTAAACAGATCGTGGGCGGTTTAAGTTTGCAAACCGTTAGGTTCAAGAAAGAGTAGATATTACCCCCTCCCCCATGTGAAAGATAAAGGGGCCCCAAATTTTTTGACAAGGAAAATAGGAGTGTGTTAATTCACAGTTTCATAGGCGGATTATTAGTAGATGTCTTATACGTTTATCAAATTGGTGCTAATAACTCATGTGTCAATCCCTTATTGGGTCATTATGACCGTGATTGATGTTTGTACCCTTTTCTCACTGTTTAACCCTTTCATTGATCAATTTGCCCCTATCCTTTTCTTTAAAAATTAGGCATTTTTAATATTAGACGGGGTTACTGCATTAAAAATTGTGATAAAACGAATAAAATTTTTTCACTCTTACTTTAAAATTTAACCTCTCAGTCAACACCAAAAGGCTGAAATTATCTATGAAATTTGTCACCAAATTACTCGTAGTAACATATATTTTTTTGATAATTTATCACAAATTATAATTAAAAACAAGTTTTGATGTTTAACTATAGAATTTATCTATTTTTTATTCTTATTTTTTTTTAGTAGTGGTAGGAATCAAAAGGTACTCTAGCTAGTAGGGAGTGTTTCCCATTTAACGGGTCTTGAATCTTCGTTAATCGGTACTTCAAATTAACTATTGGACGCGTCATATTGGGAACCAAAAAATATCAAAAAAAAAAAAAAACTATACTGCTAATCCATAAGTTACTTATGCCTAATATAATATTATGATAATCAATCACTAATATGTCGTTAAATAAGATTGAAGAAATTCTTTTATTTAGTAATAAAGTTTTTCTGTCTATCTTTTAGTAGTGGATGGAGTACTTTATTTTAGATATCATGTTGGTAATATTAACAAACGCTGATAATTTTTTTCACAATTAACAGTTGTAATAAGATGAAATCACGGTTATCTAACTAAGAAGTACAACGATAACAACATATAGAATTATTGTAATTCCACGGAGTGAAAATTAATTTTAAATATCATTGCATGAATTTACGGCTATACGTAATTATCAACCACAACTTATAGATTCAAACAGGAGTAGTTTGAGGATGTGTATACCAATGAAACTACAGATTAGGATCTGACTTTCATTTAAATTCTATATTTTAGTAGGTGGATAAATAAATAGCTACATGATGACTTATCACCTTTTAATTATTATCTTGTCTAGCTAGCACTAGCTACCCTAGAATTATCAAACTTTAACTTGATGTTATCATGGTCCACATGTGTGTAAATATGCCCGTCTCTCAATTACTGTAGTTTGCACAATTAATTTGCATATGATTTTCTACATAGATATTCGTTATTCTTTTGTACGTCTCTTTGAATTAAACTACTTTAGTGGACTTTACTTCTACAGTTTAAATTTACGTAATGAATTAAGAACCTTAGTGTCAGTGATGTACTTCGAAGTTTAATTGCCCTTATTGCCGAAACCTGTCAACGGATTCAGTTTTTCCGAAAGGATCGACTCAAAAGGTTTCGATCAGATCGGTACAATATTCGGACCAATTGGTCTGATTCCAAGCTGGTACGGTTCAGGAAATCCGAACCGGCTAACCCAATTCGGGCCGCGTCTAGATTTTAAATTATTTTTTTGATTTTTAGGATCTGTTGTGGTTGGTCCAAAAAAGAACCGTTGGAACCAAATTTGACCGTTGCCCAACGGTCCAATAATGGCTATTTTAGCTATTTTTAAGGAAATTTTTTTTTTTATAAATACCACTTCAAATTTGTTAATTTTCACAACAATTCTCTTAATCTCTGTCATCTCTCTCAATATTTCTCCTAAAAAGTGTTCTAGATATTCCCAATTAATTTTTTAATTTATTATTTTGTAATTATTAGCAACATCAAGTGATCAAGTGAAAAATTTCAACTTTCAAATGTTCAATTGATCAATTACTTCGGCAATTTAATATAATCGTTTCATCTCTTACTTTTAATTTTTGAACTTTTGAATTTGTTTTCTATTTGCAATTATATTATTCTTTGTGCTTTTAGATTTTATTAGTATAATTTTTAATATGGATAAACTAAGAAAAATGGGTAAAAGTATTAAAATTTGTGTCCCGGAAGTAGTCCAAGTAACAAGAGAAAAATAGGCTCCGGTAGTATTAGAAATTATAATCATATGTCTGCCGCTTCACCTATTATTGCTAGTGAACCTGAACAAGAATTTGAATATGGTGGGCGTGTCAGTATGCATAATATGAATTATGTTGAGTTGCAAGAAAATTACAAAATAGAAGAAGATAATGAATCAGAAAGGGATGCTAGTATTAATCTTGACGAGTTTAATTATAATGACAATGATGATAATAATCAGATTTTTGACCGCGTCCCCTCAATCTATTAATTTTGCTCTTAAACCTCCTAGACCTCCTAAAGAACCTAGAAAAATTAGCATTGTATGAAATTTTTTTGAATATAGAACAGGAAATGAAACTGTTAGATGTGTTATTTGTTAGCAAGTATTTTCGCATAAAAGGGGGAGGGTAATACGGAGGTGGGGGGGGGGGGGGAAAGTACCTTGACGAGTTGTAAAACTAAACATAAAATAGAATGGGTCAAAGTAACTGGAGTTAAGGAAGACGAATTGAAGTAGGGTAGATTAAATTCAAAAACAGGTAAATTAATTTAAAATTATAATGAAGCAAAGAACCGTTTAGAAATAGCAAAAATGATAGTTATAGGTGATTTCTCTTTCACTTTTGCTTATTCAGATGCATTTATTTTTTATATACAAGGAATTTATAATCCAGTGTTTCTCAATATTTTTAAAAGTACATGTCGATCGGATGTTTCTAGATTATACGGACAATGTGCATTTTATTTATGTACTCTATTTCTTAATCGTTCATGTAGAGTTTCTCTAACTTTCAATCTCCGTCTGCTGCAAATAAAAATGATTATTTAACTGTAACTTGTCACTGCGTAAATAGTAATTTTATAATTCAAAAATAAATTTTAGTTTTTCTATATGATGAAAATCGTAGGCATGATGCAAGATTTATTTCAGACACAATTATTAAGGTTGTTAATTATTATAATCTAAATAAAAAAATCTTATGTGTAGCTTTTGACAATGCATCTAATAATACTGCCGCTATTGAGACATTAAAAAGATCACTTTCTCCACCACTTGAAGATATTTTCCATATTAGGTGTGTTTGTCATATATATAATTTAATTGTTAAGCACAGTCTGACTTTTTTTGAACTTATACTTGAAAAATTAAGACTTGTAATAGAATTTATTCAAATTAACAATAGAAGGGTTAAACTTGCAAAATTTAAAGTTTAATGTGCACAGTTTAATCTGAAATCCAGATTAGTGCCAAAAAAAATAGAAACTAGATAGAATTCAACTTACTTACTTTTAAAAATTTGCTATAGATATAGGAAGCACATTAGTGCTACTTTTAACCAACTTTGCCAAACACCTGAGCATATTTTATAAAATTCGGATTGAGCCCTAATTAGAGAAGTAGAGGTATTTTTAGAAATTTTTTACAATGCTAAGAACGTATTTCACCGTAATATTATCTCATTATTTGTTATATTCTACCTTATGTAACTGAAATATCTCTATTGCTTTTGAATATAAGACTAAACGTGGTTGCAAAGATGTTATTGGCGCAATGCTTGAAAAATTTTAAAAAATATTTTTTTTCTCAATTTCTCCCTATTTACTTAATTGGTGCTATATTAACTCCCTTTTTAAAACAGGCAACAATGACTTAATTTTGTATACAACTTTACACAAATTCAGAAATTAAGCATGACGAAGAGCCTAGTTTGTTTGAGACTATGACTGACACAAATCAGCATTTGAAATCTTTATATGACCATTATACCATTATAGTTGTTAATGTCATACCAAACAATGTCACTAACCATCTGATGTGCCTTGAAATTTTACAGAGTCATCATTATTATCTTTCAAAAGGCAGGCACATACTATTTCTGATTTTACTAACACTAGAAATTTTAGGGAAATACCGGCTACCTCATAGAGAGGAGTCGGGGATGAACTAAGTCTTTATTTGTTACAGGCTCTCAAGGAAATTAGCAAGAAAGTTAACCCACTGCAATGGTGACAAGCGAAGCATTCAAGTTTTCCCATTTTATCAGCACTAACTAGGGACGTCATGAATATTCCAATGTTAACAGTTGCATCGGAGAGCGCATTCAGCCAGGAAAGAAAGCAGATTAAAGACCATCGACATTCATTGGGAAGCAATGCAATGAGTATTCTAGTATGTCTCAGAGACGAGATCCAATGGGAACAAAAAAATAAAGAATTTGTTCCAGATCGGGAAGAAGAAGAAGAATTATTGTGAGCTCATTCTTCAGCAGTAGCAAGTTCTAGGTATGGATTTGTTGATTTTGACCAGTGCGAACCAATCGATCTTAGTGTTAATGTTGATGAATCAAATAGGATGATCGAAATGTATTAAGTGTTGAATTATTTTTTTCAAAATTATCAATAAAATGGCTCACTAAGTCTTTTTTACTTCAATGTTGTTATCTTCCTTTATTATATAATATATATCTTTAGTATATATTCTTAATATGTTCGATATATCTTTAGTATATTTAATATATATATAGTATATATCTTTAGTATATAATATGTCTTTAGGATATATAGTATACATCCTTAGTATGTATATATTTTTTGTATATAATATATATATATATATCTATCATATATAGTATATATATCTAATATTTTTTTTTTATTTATAGTATATATTTTTAGTATGTATATATATATCTATATCATTACTATATATTGTATATCTCTAGTATATTTTGTTGATATAATTAGTATATAATATATATCATTAGTAGATAGTATATATCTTTAGTATATATGTAAATATTATTAATAACTCTTGTATACTCGTACTAA
>JBDJHY010000087.1:14089962-14100177 GCA_039654485.1 Withania somnifera
CAATTAATAAGGTTAGCATTATGAGTCGTTTAATCAATTCCACGACTTGTACAATGTCTTGTAGCTCCAAAATTAACCAATTTCTGCAATTTTCGTTCTTGGTCCCCATTTAATGCCAAACTCCATTTTCTGCAAAATTAGCACACAAAAAACATACAAAAACACCTAGTTTTAAGCATCGAACGTGCCTAAACTCACGACACATCTGTTCTTCTCTCACCATCATTGAATTTAATTTTTGAAATTCAATAGTTGTACTTTATATAAAAGGCATGGTAGCTTTTATGTAGACCAAATAGATTAGGCGGTATGAAACCCTTGGCCTATCAATAGTGGCCAAGTGAAAATGACGTTTGTGAAAGTGCCGGTTGATTAAACAGTGTGTAGTGATTAAAGTTTGTCATCGTTGCATCTCTTTAATTTTATTAAATAATTATAAATGTATATCGTCATTAAACAATATTAGAAGTAGATGACGACTTTTAATAATGAAAAAATCTGATGAAATTACACAAATTTTATTTATCTAATGTGAATAAAAAAGACTTAAATTTTGATCCATAATAGAATATCTGGCCTAAACGAAAAAAAATAACATAACATGTAATAGAGAATTTAAATAGGAGTATTATCTATAATAAAATAAATTGACGCTAGACTTTTAAATAAAAAACAATAAAAAAAAATTAAATTTATACCGGTTTGATAATCCTCAACCCGTTAATACCTAAACCCTAAATTTAAACTTCAAATTTTAAGCCCCAAATTCCAAACCCCCAAAAAGTATATGTTAAACTAAATAATGGTTAATAACTAAAAGTCTTATTCTATGATAGACAATCTAAATGGTCTATAGTACCTTGGCGATCAGATAGTTAAATTAAGCTAAAAATAATAATAATAAATAAATAAAATTAAAATAAAAAATTTGTCACCAATTTAAACATCATAGCATGAGTTATATCATATGAGAGTACGTTATCATCAACGGGTGACAGATTCGAATTGTTTAAGGATAAGTAATAATTCCTAGATCTTCAACACTTAACTAAAAAAATAATAAATAAATAACTAAAACTAAAATAAAACACTAATTGTCACTTAAGAATTACATTCTACGACAATTCCTATCAAATAAACACATAATATTGGAGTGGGTAAAAGTCTTACGTTGGTTGGGAAATAAACTGACGGTTTGTTTATATGGACTTGAGCAATCCTCCCCTCATGAGTTAGCTTTTGGGGTTGAGTTAGGCCTAGGTGCCGTATCTTTACAACAGACATGGACACTTGATAGTGTCATTCAGAAAAGTAGCTATGCACATATCTGTGTAACTTTAAATAGTGGGATGGTTTTGTCTTCCTGTTTTTCCTACAAAATGCATGAGGCATCAACTATAACAGTACTCTAAGTTGGTTTGAGCCCAGCACTAACTTTTCATGAAGAGCTTTGATGAGCTGATGAGCCTAAGTATCTTTTTGATTGTAAAGGATTACATGCCATTCATCAATGTCTGCAAAGCACCAGCCTTCCGTGAAGAGCTTTTGGTGATGTGATGTTAAACAATTATAGACCTGCTGCCTTGCAACCTAAGAGTTACCCAAATTCTTGCACTTACATGTTGTTCTCTATAGACCCATTTGGACAAAAGCTCAAAATCATTCACGTGTATCTTGTTTCTCTTCTTGTTGCATGCCAGACTCACCTCATTTCTCCTTCCAGTTTGAAAATGAAAACTTATTTGACGTGTTACTTGAACAGGCATCTCCATGGAAAAGGTTCTATTCCGACTTTGCTAAGAGAGTCATTTTTATACCCTTTTTGAAAAGTCTTTTTCAGGCAATGCCTTTGATCTTCGCAGGCTCATCTCACTAGCTCATTTTTTATTTACTTAAGATTGTAGTACCAATTCCTTTTTTAGGATACAATCCTTTTTTAACAACATATCCAGCGTATCTCATAAGTGGGGTATGAGAGGGTAGTAGGTTCTCAGTGAAACAGTCGAGGTGCAAGCACGTTGGTCTGCACACTGTTGTTATCCATAAAAATGCATGAAGATCAAAGCATATATTCTTGTAATAATGTATCAATAACAATTCTTGTACAACCAGATTGATAGCTAGTGATGGTAACGTCATTGAGAGATCATTTGTCCATGCATATTTGCAAATTTTCATCCTTTCCGGGCATTAAAAGATCTGAAGTTATACTAGGATACAAAAACTTGTTGCGTCCAAATGCATACGCAAGTATACACAGTCATATAAGTAAATATAGTGTCTTTTGTGAGTTAGATGTCGAACCCACAAGAACTTATGGATTAACTGTTCACTAAATTAGACTAATTCTAATTATTTGTTTAAGAGGTAGATCCCAGAAATATATTTATTTATCAAGTAAACTAAAAAAAAAAGAAAATAACTTATCAACAATTACTCAAGAGAAGAGCGAATTTTTACGTAATCAATGAATGAATCGATCTGGGGTTATGGATTTGCTAGCAATCATGTTGAGTAATCAATTTCATCGATAAGTTATTTATCTAGTTGTTGATTTACGAGGTTGATAATATGGTCGTGATCTTTTGAGCCTTTAACCGTCTACCAAAATTGAACACCTAACTACTTTGTTCAGCGAGTATAGGCCAATCAATTTCAGCATATTATGTCATCTTTCTGTTTCGTACCAAGCAAGGAGATCTAGGTATATTCCTATCCTAGCCGCAAATCTATCCTTTATTCTATTAAAAAATGATCCTACTCCTTAATTCCACGTTCTATCTCTCAATCCGTCTTTCGAGTTCAATTCGAGAATATAGATGTATTTCAATGGTAACTAAGCATCAAAATAGTAAGCAAAAAATATAAGAACAACTATTATTGATAATCAAACTTTAGTTGAAGTAATCAACTACTATACAATCATATGGCTAGCTACCTAGAATAAGAAGTATGACATTAAAACAAATCATCCAAAGAAAATCATAAAAACAAATAAACATGGAGAAGAAAAGAATAAATCAATTTTCTCTTGTCTCCACGACAGCTCCTAACTCTTTCTAAGTCAAAAGTTACGTAAAAATCGTGGTTAGGTTGTACGTATAGAGGCAGGAAATAACCCTTAATCCTTGAACTTGAACTTGAACTTGAACTTGGATTTGACCAAATTGTAGTCAGGTTAGGCTAAGGCGCGGTGCGGCCCCCTCATAGCCCCCTTTTTAGGGGGCGATGTCCCTCTCATCTCGGAGTTTTGAGGGGGGGGGGGACACACCTTCCATAGCTCCTATGGGTCCATTTGCATGCTTTTTGGAGTTTTGAGACAGTCGAGGCGCGACGTTTATCTCAAACTTCCTTTTCTGCATCGTGGAACTCTTTTTTTCTTCATTGTAACAAGTCCTTTTCCATATAGATGGTCCAACTCCGCTCCTTTTCCATTTTCGATCACTTTGTTGCGCATTTTAGGCTGAAAACATGCCTAATCACACATATTAGCTCACCTATATTAATTTGACAAAACTCGTCAATATATATATATACATATATGCATATGCATATATGTAAAATGCGGTTCTTGGGTATATAAATACTCCCAAGATCAGCTCTGATACACCTAATTAAGATAATAAACTTCAAATGAGAAGTCCCATTCTTGAAGCAGGTCCACACATATGAACATGGCTAATAACTTGAAGCAAGATATGGTGAAGGTTCTTCATTTGCATCACTAAAACATGTGGATTGCAACTTATTCTGTTCTCCTTTTTCATGATTGTGTCATCGTATACTTAACTGAACTTTCTGCAGGAAGATCTCTACTATCCACACCCGCTAGTACAAGATGTACTGTGGGCATCTCTTCACAAGGTTGTAGAGCCTATTTTGATGCATTGGCCAGGGAAAAGATTGAGGGAAAAAGCTCTGCGCACCGTGATGGAGCACGTTCATTATGAAGATGAGAACACTCGTTACATATGCATAGGACCTGTAAACAAGGTATTGGTCCTTAATTTCCATCAGGGAAGGTCTTTGTACATCCATACGCTATAATGATTGTCTTTCAAAATTACCTAGCTATAAGATCTGATGATCTTTTTCATGATTGTTTCAAAATACAGGTTTTAGATGCTTTTTACTCTCTCCAGCATTTCTTTAGCTTAAATTCAGTGCTTTCAATCTTAGGCAATGATTAATCTGTTTAGAAATTCTGTTATTCTTTTGTTTGCCTGCAAATTTCGATCTTTCCTGATAGATGACATGACTATTATGGTATATCTTTCTTTGTTTGCTTAAAAACTGACCTTTCATTTGCAGGTTTTAAATATGCTTTGCTGCTGGGTTGAAGATCCTAATTCAGAAGCGTTCAAGTTGCATCTTCCAAGAATTCATGATTATATGTGGGTTGCTGAAGATGGCATGAAAATGAAGGTCTACAAATGTCACTTTCCAATCTTAATGTTTGAAATGTGCTTTCTTTAATGTCCTACCATAGTTATACTGGTGTCGGTCATTTATAAGTTTTTTTTTTCCTTGCGTCTGATGATATATTTGATTATAATATTGTAGGGATACAATGGAAGTCAATCTTGGGATACGTCGTTTGCAATTCAAGCAATCATTGCAACTGGGCTTGGCGAAGAATATGGACCAACATTGAGAAAAGCGCATTCATTCATAAAAAATACTCAAGTAGAGCCTTTTCTGGGTCATATTATCTATGGTGTAACCTTCCATATTATCTTTATTTTTACCTCTGATATTGATCTAATTAGCAATATCCTTTCTTTACTTTGAAGGTGTTAGATGATTGCCCTGGCAATCTGGATTTCTGGTATCGTCATATTTCAAAAGGTGCTTGGCCCTTCTCAACTGCAGATCACGGATGGCCCATTTCAGATTGTACTGCAGAGGGACTTAAAGTTAGTATTTTGTAACAACCATTCAAAACCTACTCTTACGTTTTCTTCTAACGTATTTCTGTCTACCAGGTAGTTCTTTTATTATCAAAACTACCATCAGAGATAGTTGGTGATCCATTGGAGGCAAAGCGATTGTACGATGCTGTAAATGTTTTGCTTTCTTTACAGGTGTAGCATTCTCCCATTCTTATTGCACATTATTTCCCATGCTTCTCGTCTCTTACTTTTCCTTGCACTTTCTGCATTTTTGTGCATAAGCAAACTGAAAATTCTGAGAGTGCTTCAATCTTTTCCTTATGCTCTTTACGTTCTTATTGGATCCCCAAGATGCTTACTTAATGTGGCCTGCTGGATGTTTAGTTTCGGATACCGTGCATTATGGCGGAAAAATAAGCTAATTTATCATATTGATGCCTTTGCAAGTAAGCTAAGTTAATGTTGAGCTATGTCATTGTAGTCAACCAAGTTCCAAAAAAATTGGCATCTTCAAATATGTACTAGGAGGTCACATTGTTCTTGGTTGGATCTGGTGGTACAACCTAGGAGAACCACATCCCAAAAGTTAGCTATTAAGGTGGGAGAGCCCAAGGTTATATAAGCCGCACATCAGCTTTCTACTTTATCGATGTGGGACTCAAGTCACATACCTTGCAATAGGATCGTAACAAACCATCACATTCCACATCCTTCGTCCTCGACTGCTTCACTCTGGATAGCTTTCATGCTACTACAGGTAGGTAGCTCTTTCCCAGGTAGCCCTTTTCGAGTTAGGTTCCCGGGTGCTGCGTGGGCACGGAGGGTGATGGGTGGCTGATACCATTGGTACAATTCAAGGAGAACCACACCCCAAAAAGCTAGCTAAAAGGGGGAGAGCACAAGGTTATTAAGCCCCACATCAGCTTTCTACTTTAACAATGTGGAACTCAAGTTCTATACCTTACAATAGGATCATAATATCTGGATAGCATACTCTACTTTGATCTTTATAAGGTTACTTCACCGAAAAGGGATAAGAGGTATCAACGAAGCGTTAATCCCTGGCTTCTGTACATATTCTAATAAGTCACAGGAACCACACCTGCTATGATTTCTGTCAACTGCGCTTGCACATTAGTTATTGCTAACTGGCCTAATTATGTTCCTTAAAAGCTTAATCAAGCTAACTTGTTTGACTGGAAGCAGGTTTGCATCCCAAACTCGTGCCGTAGATAACTTGGATAACCTTCTTCTTAATTCCTGCTATTTGAAAGTTAGTTCATTGCATTCCATTAAAATGCATTTAAAAGTAAAACAACTTCTCTCAGTTCCCACATCCCAAAGGTAGGCTTCATATTCACTGACATGTTTTGGATATGTGAATGACCTGGTTCTTCTTATGAGCTCTGGCCTTTCTATGTCATTGTAAATGCTCGTTCCAGTTGATGTGCTAGAATTTTACAGTGTTACCTCTGCAACCGTATTCTGGAGAACACTAAAGTACTTTATTGAAGGATTCTCTGAGCATATTATTTTGAAGTTTATCCAACCAGTTGTAAGTGAGCTTAATTGAGCCACATGTCAGCTGAACAAAATTTATGCCTTTCTGAAGTTTTAGAGATAATTTCTTGTTATTGGTTGTTCCTGATGTTCCTTGAAAATGCATTATCTTGTGAATCACCAAGAAAGCTTTTTCCTGATATATATGCAGAATAGTGGCAGCGGCGGCTTTGCAACATATGAACTGACAAGGTCATATCCATGGTTGGAGGTACTTCATTTGCAAAATTACATAAGTTATCATGTTTCCTTTTAGAAAATATGATCTTTCATGTCATTGCTTTTTTAATTTTACACATACAGCATTTTTGTCAAGTTGATGGAGTCATTTACACCATTTCTCAATGTGATTCTGCCTTTGCTTAGTAGGCTAGCAAATTCTTGGTGTTTTACTTCGAAGTTGTTTCCTTCTATGAAAGAAAAAGAAAAGTAGATAATCTATTTTTCTTTTTCTTTTGGGGAAGTTCTGAATTTAATGGCTTCTTTCTTGTTGGCTCGTGTTAATGTCCACTAGTGATTATGCTCCCCATTAGTTCTTAAAGATGTTTACATGACTACAATAAAACTCTGCCTTCAAGTCTCTCTCGTATGGAAAAACCTGGTGAAAGACTAATGTTGAACCACCAGTTTACCAGTGCATGCGGGTGCTATTTGATCCAATTCATGTGTCAGAGCTAATTTTCATGCTATTCAAAAGTAAAAAGATAAAAATGTGAAAACTATATAGGACTTTTACAGTCAAGACTAGGGTAGAGTACCTCTACATCTACAAGTTAAGAGCAAACACCAAGCAGGTTTCATTAGGTCATGGAAACCAGGAAAATTGGGTTCAAGTGGTCATATATTGCTGCAGTTGGATGATGTACATTATGATTGTCTCCTTGTTAATCTACCTGTCAGCTTCGATAGCTAATATCCTTGATGTCATAGACCACACTAGGTGCACATCTACCATTTTGCCCTAGTCTTATTTGCACACTTTGGGGTGTCTGGTACATTATGAGTTATGACTCCTTAGTTCACCTTTGGAGGCTCCTTCAATGGAAGGTGAAAGAAGACGAGAAGAAAGATAACCCCCCCTCTAAGTCTAAAACTCAGCCAACTAATTCACAAAAGAGTATGTCTTGAATTATGTTGTTAATTAACTTTTGTCTCTATATGCAAAACTGGGATACTTTGGCATCTATGCCCTATAGATAGGGGCTAATCCTGGATTAAAAAGATGGATGCATATTATGAATAGACAGATCCATGGTTTAAATTTGATTTGTTCAACCTTTAGGTTCTTACACTGAACCCATACCTTTGAAATATAGGTTCGATTTGTTATTTTATTTTTTTAAAATTTTGGTGATCTTTTACATGTAAATCTGTACTCTGTTAATATATATGATGGGTTAGTTCAAGCACATTGACTATATGTTATTCTAGTTTGGTCTAGTTTGCATAAAAATTGCCATAACAAAAGAAGAATATGAATTTCAATGGCACTCGAGGGTGTAGCCTAGTGGTTAGTTAGATTGATTGAAAGTCTCAGGTTCAAACTCCATTAGAGGCTAAAAACACTAGGTGATTTCTCAGGGCCTAAAGTTTTGTGATACCTGTGATGGTAGGAAATTAGTCAAGGTACAGACAAATTGATCTGGACACCATGGTTATAAAAAATAAAATATGGATTTCAATGTCAAACTAACAGATTTAAAATATTAAACCAAATAAAGAATGAAAAAAATTACTCCAATAACCATGGAATCATAGGACTCTTCAAGTTTGGGTTTGTACATATATATTTAAGTAGTTTTAAAGAGGTATACTATTTAGTTTACATGGCCTTGGAGGGAAACATCAGTTCAACCCACACCCTCTGGTTAGATATATTCCTGGATTTAACCTTTCTAACCACTTTTGTGAAAATAATACATTTAACGAGAGATTTGAATTCTCCAGCTCATTATCTTTTAGCTTCTTGGGGATCATGCTGTAAATGTTAGACAATGTATCAAATGGCTGTTAAAAGCAAATTAGCTTAACAAAATATCTATCTATCTATGTCATATATATATGACATAATAAACTTAAGTAAACATGATCAAGAAAAAGAATGATAAACTCAGTAAAACATGTATTTTGCACGCGTGCTTGGTGGGGATGGGACTAGTCACTAATTTGCGAGCAACATAAAAGGGTAGTAAGGAAAATGACTAGCTTCCAACAAAGTATTTTGAACCTCTTGTCCTTTTCTGTCCTATTTGAAGAAGTTCTGGGACTGAGGTGCTAGAGAACGTGTGAAATTCATAAAATCAGATCTTTCCCAGAACATGCCTTCCTTACTTAGACATGACATGACACTACATGGATGCTTTAGTGGTTTGCTGCTTATTTGACATGCATTGTGCAAGTTTTTCAAGTCTATGTTGATTTGGAATTATTTTTTCCTGTTCAGCTAATCAACCCTGCTGAGACTTTTGGAGATATTGTTATTGATTATCCGTAAGTCATCTATACCTATGTATATTGTTATTGATTATCCGTAAGTCATCTATACCTATGTATAACTTTGTTTCTTGTATAGCAGTATATGTATGTGTACACAATACATCCATAGATACCTGTTAACCATACACCTTTGTCACTATTCAGTTATGTAGAGTGTTCCTCAGCTGCAATCCAAGCTTTAACAGCATTTAAGAAATTATACCCTGGTCATCGTAAAGAAGAAGTGGAACACTGTATTGCTAAAGCTGCTGCCTTCATTGAAAAAATTCAAGAAGCAGATGGCTCCTGGTTAGTTTTTATTATCCTCGTTTCTGAACATACAGTAGAACTACCAAGACATCTGGTATCTGTGTACAATGAAACAATCCATCTTGGTTAATGTCCATTGTTTTCTTATGAAATCATCGGAAATGTATTTAGCTTCTGAGGGTCCTTCTTAGGTATGGCTCTTGGGCAGTTTGCTTTACCTATGGTACTTGGTTTGGAGTGCTTGGCTTGCTAGCTGCAGGAAGGAACTACAATGATTCTTCCAGCATCCGCAAGGCTTGCAATTTTTTGTTGTCCAAACAAGTCTCATCTGGTGGCTGGGGGGAGAGTTATCTGTCATGTCAAAACAAGGTACTTTCATTTTATTGAATTCTTATTCTGGTTCCTTGCATATCTCATCTTTTCTTTGCATATTTAGTCTGAAATTGTACCTCATCAAGTTTTAAGCTTGGAATATTGAAAAATTGTCCCTCAGCAAATTTCAAGTTCGGAACATCTAAGTGGTCTTTGTGAATTTTGGTGTGGGATGAGTTTGGATAAAATTATGTCGAAGTTTGGTTGTCTCTACTATTGTATGATTAACTATTGGAAGGCAATTGCAGCACAACCCCCCACTCCCGTCCCTATGGGATAAGAGGTTGTTTCAAGTATTTTTTTCCTCTTTATTTTGCTCTCCTCACTGTTGCCTCTTGCACGTATTGTTAAATAGTTTTTCTTTTTTTCATACTGCTCTAATTTTTTTCGTGAATTAGTGAACTTATGACTGAGTTCTGAAAGTATTTTTGAGGAGCTGTCTACTTGTTGATTAACTGGTTTTGACTTGGCACAAGTTTAATAAAGTAACCAGGACTTTTGAATCTTGTGATTTTAAATTTAAAACATAAAATGTACCAAAATATCCTTTAATTTTATAGTTTTAAATATTCCATGTGGCAAGTTGAAATTAAAGAGTTGCCAAAAAAGAAAAATGGACTACAAGGAAATTTAATGAAGAACAAAT
>JBDJHY010000087.1:14120310-14130468 GCA_039654485.1 Withania somnifera
TATTCAAGACTTTGGGATGGTAGGAATTACTGTGATGCTTTTCTGGCAGATGGGCAGAAGTAAAAATCAGGAGTTCAGAATCACCAACCAGGGCTTTTAATGCAATGTCGTAGTGTCTTAAATTAAACAGCAGATTTTCGAAAACTTGATCATCTCTGAGACAAAAGCATACCAATATTAGAGGTGGTATAACAGATGACACAAAAATTCATGCTAGGTTGGTTACCATACCTGCCTTTAACTGAAAAGAAATAAATGGCAATATTATCATCAATCAGTTTAGAACTTTTAAAACTCTTTGGCCACACATCACACTTGGGAAGCAATTCAGGATAGATCACCTCCGTCATCTCTTTAGCTGCCAGCCATACTTTTGTGCATGCTTTACTTGATAGATGGGCTGTAAGATTCAACCTCATCTCCGGACGGGAGATCATGAAACTACCCCTGTGAAATAAGAATAACCAGATTTCATGCTAGAACTGAATAAGAACTAGTTGCAACATTCCTCAATGCCTCCTCCAGAAGAGGTAAGAGTTAATATGGAAAAAGAATAATAAAGTAGTAGTAAGTCTTCAATGTACCGCCATATGGTATCACCAACTGGTTTTGCAGCCATGTCACAATTGTGAGCTGAAAGCACTAATCTATACCAAGTAAACTGCCTTCCTTTCGATCTGTAAGATTGTCTTTTGTCACTTCAACAAGATTCCGTCAGCCATCAACCATCTATACTTATACACCCAAAAATGAAAAAAAGGTCAATCATTCTAGAATCTCCCCATCCTCGTCTTTTCCTCTTCAATCCCGTCTGTGATTATTAATATGAATAAGCTTCAATTAATCAACTACTTCACCAAACCCTCCAAGAAAGGTAATCTCAGCTACCATAACAAACAACGTTCTTTAATTTTTTGTCAAAGTAACCATAGAAACTGTCATACTGTCATTTTTGCTTTCTAAATACGTTGACTCTATTATTATTATTATTATGGAGATAAAACACGTCGACTTTATTATTACGGTAAATAAAAATAAAAGAGAGTAGCACTAAGATTGCGATTTCAAGATCAGCTATATCAACAGCAAAAAACTGTTCACCATCCAAAGGAGACAAAAAAAAAAAAAAAAAACTCTTCTTTCGCTTTTTTAGCTTTTAAATTTGACTAATTTCAGCACTCAAGGGTGTGTCCTATAGTTTAATGACGTGGGTTGAGCACCCTAGGTATCAGGTTCAATCCCATGAAATTAGTTAGAGGTGGCTGCAAGCTGGTCCAAACAGTATGGTTATCAAAAAAGAAAAGGAATTGACTAATTTCAAAAAGGTATCTGCTTACAGAGCTGGAAATAAAAAAGATGACTCTTTTTCCTTTTCCAAAGATCAAAAAAAAAAAAAAAAAACAAGAAAATTGATGTGTTTTAAGTTTCAAAAACTTAAAAAGAAAGCGAAATTAGCACATCAACTATAGTCTTGTGGATCACACTCCTGCATTCTGGGGGTGTAAGGTCGATTCCCCAAAAGAAAAGGGGAATGTATATTAAAGATTACTAATCCCCAAATGCAACAGTTACAAACACTATTAGTATTAAACAAGAAGAAGATAAATATTTGTTACCTGGTTAAGGGTGTTTGTTAGTAGTGATGAGCAGAGAAAATGGGACAAGTTGATGGTTTATAGGATAAAGGGAAAAGGGGTTTCGGTCATCGGCATCTCAATTACAACACCTCTACTTAGAGTAGTGCCCAAGGAGGGCTTTTCCCTTTTTTTCCATTATTTATTCCTCCTCTCTTGACTTTCTACTTCATTTTCCTTTTTCTCTTTTTTTGTAATAATATATCACCAAAAAGCTCCAACAATTTTAAGTAAGAATATTTATATCTGATATTCATACAAGTTGGTAGGTAAAGGTATTCACGGGCAAGTATAATTAAAATTTAGTGTACGCAAATTTTATTTTTATTTTTGAGATGAATGATTATTTTAAGTAGATTTTTTATTTTAAAAATTACCCAAAGCAATATAAAAAGTTAAAAATAAAAAAATTTTGCTAAAATATTATAGTCAACTTGACAAATTATCTTAACAAGATGATATGATAATTGAAATACAAATTTAACATTTTTTTTCGTATTTGATGTTGGATAGAGATATTAAAGCCCGATTATATCCAGATAGTTCTTCCAATAGGATATTTTCTATATATGACCTAATATTTCTAGTTAAGAGTAGAGCAACTCTAATCACCCCACAGCAACTATGTTAGTAAAAATCTGAACCACAATAATATGTTTGGTTTAATTGAAATATGGAATTAGTAGAATACATGTGGATCTTAATACTAACTTGGAGGTATAAAGCCTAGTTTTTATAGATTCTCAATTCAAGAAAATAATTTAAAACGGTATAGAAAAATTAAATATAAAACTATCATGACAAAATATTATAGACGAACAAATTATTCTGAACAAAAACTACTACAAGATAATACGATGATCAAAATACAAATTTAAAAGCTACTTTTTTTATTCCATTTAATTTTAGATATCCGTGTCAGATTTTTGACTTACGAAAAGATCTTTTAATAGGATTTTTTTTCCACACCGGACTCGATACTTTAAATTAATGATAAAAGAACCTCAATCATCCAACCACAATTTATATCCATAAAAATCAGCTTTAAGTCAACCTTCTAATACATATGATTTGGCTTGAGCGGATCTTTTTCTTTAAAAAGTTTCAAATCAACTATATTAGTTGCTAGATCTTTTAAAAAAATCACCTTAAAATATTTCTTTAAGATTTTTTTTTTCATTCACATAAATATTAATTGGATAAACAGTTGCTTGTATTGGGTTTTTATATTAAAACATATAAAGTTTTTTTAGATGAAAATATATTAGTTATCCATGCTTCAATAATATATGTACAAAACTAGATATGGAATGGCCGTGCAAGACAGAGGCATTTTTTTTTAAGCATTGAGTTGAGAAAACTAAATATTTTACATAATATGTTAGAAAGGTGTCGGTTTGTGCTTTGTGGAACATTATAGCTAGAAAAAACAAAATACATATATGTACAATATATTTTTACTGTGATTGAGAAGTTGAATTTTGACATTCAATAGCAAAAGTGAATTGGTTGAAAATAGAAGCTTTTCAATAACCTGAAAACAAATTAAACAAATAAGTCAGTAGCCAACAAAAATGTCACACAAAAACAACATTAAGAATGGTAAGAATCAAGTAGGACTTGGCATTCTAACAGCTTTAATTGGTATAGTTACTAAGTCATGTGACAAATGTATTTTAATAAAGTTGCAAAGTTAGAACTATAAAAATCGATAATAAACGTGTAATTAACATGTTAACAACCTAAACCTTGTCAATATTCCAGTGAAGCTACCAGCCTAAAGTCTTACGAAATAAGCCTTCACAACAAGGATTGTCTTTCCAGAGTTAAATAGCAGCAGTTACAATTTCAGGCACCAAAACAAGAGGATGATGAGCATTCAACTTTTCATTTTTTAGTCAATACAACATAATAATACACTGCAAGGGTGATCAAATTATTGATACAATTCTAAATACGAAAATGAAAACAGTTTAAATTCATGAAAAATAAAGCTGAACGAAAATTAATCAAGAAAACCCCTCAATGTGATATGATTCTTAACATCAACAAGTCATTACAAGTTCTCAGCCACATGAAGAAGTGTCTAATTTGGCAGAGTCAAACTCATTTGAATGTCTTAAACTTGCTGCAAAGCACTTTTAAGATTGTGCAAGTTGACAGTAGAGTGAAATATAATAAATTTATCAGCGTGTAAGACAGCTCATAAACTCTCCAGTAATTCATATTTTGGACTAAAATTTAATAAACAAATAATCTTAGTTGAACTGTGTCACAAATAATATTTATTCTCTAATCCATGCCCTCCTAGTGAACAGAACATTCTAAGCACTTCACTGCTCGCATCTGTCATGAGTTCTATTAGATCATAGATTGTTGTTTTTACCACATCAATCATGGTTCGTTCAACTATATGAAATGGATATTGAGAAAAGAACTTCCCAGTAGAAAACATTCTGGAGTTCACAAACAGAGATATTTCCTATTCCCCTCAAAACATATTTGATAAATATAGATGAAACTTTGCTTGGTTTTATAATAAGTTATCCTTAACACATGTTTTTAAATGTTAGTGGTATTTAAGAATACCCTTCATTCTGTAGGGACTCAGTAATTCACATATATTAGTTTAGTTAGTTTACCACAATTTCAGATGCAGAATTTCAATTTCAAATACTGACCAAAGTGCAATAACAAATGATGTCCTTTCTTAGTTGAATTTTTGTGATTATATTTTTGGATTCTCTATATTTCTAAACAAATATCCATATTTTTTTTTCGGGTTCGTAGGACGTTAACAACCTATCTTTATTTTTTACTTTATTTACAGTAATACTACGATGGGTGATGAAGGACTCACAGTTATATAAAGTTATCAAACTTAAGAATATAAAAGTATGGCTATAACTATTCCAGAGATTGCAATTTTTCTGGTGACAGCAAAGCAACATTTTTATTTCCAGCAAATCCAGTGATAAAATAGAAAATTTAAAGTACACTAATTAATATAAAGTTTGTGGAATCAGTAAGTAGATATTATTACAGGACTGGAAAGATCAGTTGAAGTAGTTAAAGATGATGGGAAGTTGAGTATAACTTAAAGGTTAAAAGTTTTATCCATTTGTAAGGACAACCGTTTTTCAATATTCAGTCACAGTATAAGCATAAAAACTTGTAAGATAATTTGCTTGGTATCGATGTTCCGTTGAAGAAGAGAGAAAAGAACACTTTCCATAACAGTTAATTATAAACGTTTGTTTACCTCAGGTCTTGTGTATACTATTGCAGAATAGCTCGGCCGCTTTGGGAGAAACAACGGTAAAGAACCTGCCCTTGGGAGGGGGACAACAGCTGGAAACGGCTGCTAATACCCCGTAGGCTGAGGAGCAAAAGGAGGAATGCGCCCAAGGAGGGGCTCGCGTCTGATTAGCTAGTTGGTGAGGCAATAGCTTTACCAAGGCGATGATCAGTAGTTGGGGAGGCAGGAGTGGAAAATTTTATACAATGGACGTCTATAAAAAATGCATCAAGATAGTGCAAATTTGGTAAATGGCATTCTTTGACGATGTTATTCATCCCTACAACATCTTTCAATTCCTGGTGGACCTTTGACATTATCTCCATATTATTCACAAGCTTTGTCATTACCCATTCAACCATTGTGATTTTAGTGTCAACCCCACCAATCACGATATCCTGCAATGTAGAAACATATATGAAGTCAAGGGGAAAGGAACTTAACCATCGCAGGAATTTAGTAATGTTTAATTCCACCAGTAGGAGGATGTGATATTCATGTTTAGGTATGAATATATATATCTTTTTAAGATTACTATTCTAGCTAATTATGTGATTTGGGTATGCAGTGACGGAGACAGGATTTTAACCCAACGGTTCATCATCTAGTGTGTGTGTGTGTGAGTGTATGTATATATATATATATATATATATATATTAAGAAAATACATCTGATATATATAGAAAAAAAATTCAGCGAGGAGGTTTGGATGAACCCCCTTACTTGCCTGCAAGAATCCTAAATAAGAACTCAGATGTATTCTAATTTTTTTTACTTCCTTTATAACATAGATTTTATTTCTAGTAAACATGATTAATAAGTTCATAAAACATAGTTAAATGTCAGGACTTATTTTTTGTGAGGAAATACCCAGGATAATCATGTTCAATAAGACAAGCAATGACATAGAAAAGATATAGGACCATATAACTTACAATGAAGTTGACCTTTATTTTTACCAACTGATACACCCCTGTTTTTGTGCTCCATTAGCTCTAATGGGATCTGCATAAACTTCGTTTTCCCATTATCTTGGATTTTACCTTCTCTTTTATCTGAAAGCATCTTCATGCGTTTTTATGGCCAAGTCCAATATACTTTCAACCAACTTTAGCAGAGCTTCCATCTCTTTTTGTATTCCTTGTAAATCAAACTCTGCAAGCATAAGAAAGAAGTCTCATATGTTTGGCTTTCCCATCACTTGAATAAATTTTATCACCAACGAAGCAATGAAACATCCACTAACAACCCACATTTGTTGCCAGCCAAAGTTAGTAAACCTGCAAAAATCAAAAAAGAAATCACTAAGTACAACAGATGAGACCAATATTCTCAACAATCGAGAACACAACTCGGCATCGCAATGATATTATACATAGGCTGCCAAAAAAAATTCTATAGCTTTTCACGGGAAGTGAAAATTCAATTTTTTACCTCTCTATATGATTCGTTCGTAGCTCTATCAAGCAGCTTTTTTGTAATCTTCATTCATTTGTTTCTCTTGAACTCCAAATGAGACTATCTGCATTTTCTAGATCAATTCAGTTCTAAAGAAGATCAAAATTTGAAACTTATATTTATTCAACTAACATAAAGTAGTCCAAATCATTAAAATATGAACGATATAGTATGATTTTATGAGTATGAGTTGAAATTGTCACCTCTAAAAGTAGGTAAGCTTGCTGCGATAGAGAAAGCGGCATGATTGGGCTCAAGGAGACAAGATACTATTAGCAAGCAATACTACAACACAAAGATAATTAATGGCACTGGCTTTTTGTGCGTGTGGTTTGGATTATGCCTAAAATGTGGGAACCCGAAGCGCCAATCTAATATGTGATGCACCAATCCCCTACACATCTAATCTTAATATTTCTCTCCTGCAATATTGGTACAGAATCACATCCAATATTTGGGTGTGCAAGTTGAACTCTCACTGCCTTTGCATTATTGGACAACACCACATGATCTACTGTGCTTATGAATAATCAGATTTAGGATTTGATGATTATGAAGTTCAATTGAATTTATCTTTTTTAATTTAATTATATATATATGTTTTGTATTGTTTATACATGTACCAAAATCAAGTGTTTTACTTGAATGGTCACTCAATTATCCAAAATTATGTAATAAAGTCATCTTTATTTCTTCATCGCAAAAAAATCACATTCCTATATCTGTATCTCATCAAAAGTTACATGGCCAGAATTTGGACAAATCAATTGTCAGAAATTGATGAGACATTTGGGTTCAAATAGAATTATATATGCAAAATTAGAATACCCAATCCTTAACGATCCAATTTTCTATTTATAATAGAAAAAATTACAGCAAATCTAAATTTAAAATTAATATTTATAAAATATGTTTTAAAAAATTAATTTTTAGCACAATTTAAGCTATCAAAATTATGCTATTGTTGTCATTTTTTATATTTGGCCACAATAGGCCTAGCCACTAATTATTATTATTTTTTATAAAAATCTCGTCTTTACCGGTTTCTCTCCGAAAAAATTAATTGAGGCCTCCTTTATAAAATTAACGTTTTCATCATTTTTCTCTCTGAATAAGATTCATTTGAACAAATTGGTAGGAAAATTCAAAGTTGTTAATTAAGAACCAGTAGATTAAAAGTGAGGTAATCTGTCAATTAGCTGGCACCCCAACTGGTATACAACGGGTAGACGTTTGTTTTTCCTTTTAATTAATTTGGTACTCTCTTATATAGATGGTAGTTATTTTCTGTAGAATATTAGGGTCCTTAATGTGTACGTTTAACTAAAATGGTCCTATCTCAGTTTCATATTTCTCTAGAGCAACTATATGGAATTAATTGGAAAAATGGCAAAAAAATAGCACATATAAGGTTTAAATTAGCTATAATACAACACGTTCTATTAAATTATGAAAATAGCCCAAATAGCCAAGTTCTGGAGCAATGTATACAGCTCAGTGAAACTCATTCTGACTCAATTGTATTTAGTTCAAAATTTAAATTGTATATAGACTTAAGTTTATAAAGTTATATTTAGTTCAAATTAAGTTGCTCGGCTACGACTCAGTCTCAACTCTCAACTCGGTTGTATTTAGTTTAAAATTTAAGTTTTATACAGACTTAAGTTTATAAAGTTGTATGTAGTTCAAGTTAAGTTGCTCGAATACGACTCAGTCCCAACTCAGTCTCAACTCGGTTGTATTTAGTTCAAATTAAATTGTATATATGCTTAAGTTTAATAAAGTTGTATATAGTTCAATTTAAGTTATATATAATTCAACCAAGTAGACTGAGTTGTATTTGACCAATCTTGTGTTATTTTTCATAATTTTCAAACTTTGGCTATTTTCCTAAATATTTGTCATTTTTGAACTTTAGCCTAATTTATTTAATCTAAAACTTCATAAAGCATGGTATCAACTATCAAGGAAGAACACTGCTCAATAAAATAGGCAGTGATTATGCAACGTTAGTATTAGAAAGGGCACAATGTTGCTATAAATATAACTTGAATTATGAGTTCAGGATTTGTCTCACAGAGAATACTGTTAGTTTTCAATCTAATTAACTTTCAATTTATCAAGTTGAACGAATTGATATTTGATTTTCAATTTTAAATAATAATAATCGAAGTTAACTACATATGAATAAAATTAAACAGTAAAAATAGGGTTAAAGGAAGTAAGAAGTTAGACCTAAATTCAAAAACTCAAAATTTTGACTTACTAATGATGTGTTCCTAAGTTATTTTTTACAATATAAGTCAAGACAATAAGTTTTTCTAATTTTAGGTTACATTTGGAATCACGATATTTCTATTTCTAACTTTAAAACAACTTAATTAGTCTCTTAATTTAACCCAAAGTATGATAACTAACATAATCAAAACCAGTAAATCATTTGCACTAGCTCTATTTAGGGTTGGACACAATTTAATTTAAATCGAAAAATTGAACTGAATCTAATTTTTTTTAAAATTTCGATTTCGGTTATTCGGTTATTTCGGGAGGGTTCGGTTTTTAATCTAAAATTTTTGGTTTTCGGTTTCGGTTTTTGAAATATATAACTAGTGAAATCAAGAAATCAGAACTAGGGCATCTATGGAGGGAAAACACCAATTTTTATGGAATTAAATGGATTAAATTACTTACCATGGGTGTGGAAGACATATGGAATCTTCAAGAAACTTTTCTACGGAGTTTTGGGATGTTTCCGAGAAAAATCATGCAAAGGGTTGAGAGATAACTTGAGGAAATAATGAACCAAAAATGGGGTTGAAACTAATAAAATATGCCTAATCTACCGATTTATCGGTCACTTGTATCGATAAATCGGTATCCCCTTGTCACGACCCGATTTCGCTGATTATGATGGTACCTACTATACCACCACTAAAAGAACCAACCCGTAGTCTGAAGCTGAAGCGAATGACTACTATATCAAATGCAGAAAGCACAAGTGTAATAAATATAAAAATTTAATAGAGTCAAGGCAATGCCCAAAACCTAGTATCAGTGTCAAATAAACCACTAAGTACAGAAACAAGAAGTCCAAAATGTCTAATACAATTGTGTGTCTAAAATACATGGAGATCAAAAGGAATATTATATCAAAGCCGATGCGAAACAAGTAAAAGACGAACTCTAAGCTCACTCTGAATCTCTGAAGTAGGATGAAATCTGCACGAACAACTGGCTGTAATTAAGGTCGGGAACCTCTACTCAGATCTGCACATGTACAAGTATAGTATGAGTACAAGCTGTCGAATCAACCCGTACCCAGTAGGCTTCGAGGGAGGCCCATTAGGCACATAGCAATAATAAGAGTAATAAATAACGGAAAACAATAAAGGGGTTACAGAAGCAAATAATACAACAAGGGAAGCTATCTACTCAAATAATAATCAAGTATAAGTAGACATGTATTGCTAGCTAATCACATAATAGGATCTCAGGAAATGAAGGTAGATATACCCAAAATCTTTAAAATAATATATATGAATATTAATGCAATAAAAAGGAGTAAAAAAAAGACAGGAGTAGAACATGGATGGTATACCGGTAACCTCAAGTAAAGTATGAATGAATGAATAATAATCTAAGGCACAAATCCCACATATCATGAAGTGTCAATTAACCAACAATAACAACTAAGAAGTAATAATAATAAGGTAATCTAAATAAATATTGTTAAGTCCCCCAGATAAAAGCACATCGTACACAGAAACA
>JBDJHY010000087.1:14147836-14162628 GCA_039654485.1 Withania somnifera
CAACTCCTTAGGCACCATTATAGCAGATGACACTATATTCCCCATTGCACCAGCTGTAGGTGGGATAAGCACAGATGGGTATTGAGGAAACTTAGACAAAATCGACTTGCCAAACTCACAAGTCCCAAAATACACAGCAGAAGAAGCAGTAGACCCAACAATTACAGCAGAAACACCACTGTAAAATCCGAGAATCCCCTTACTTTGAAAAGTCTTGACAACAGCATCAATTGTTCCACTGTAAATTTCAGATGCCCCTTTAGTTTGAAGCTTAGTTTTGATGGTATCAAGTGGATGAAGACATACATAAGTAAATGCACCAGCAATGCCACCACCAGCTGCACCAATAAGTGCTCTTTCAACAATAGAAAGATTCTTGAACAGAATCTGAACTTTTGGGGAGTCCCTAGTGGCAGGTTTAAGAAAATTTGAAGTGGGGTTCTTGATTTGTGCTTCAATTGAAACAGAAGTTGAGCAAAACGTGAAATTGGGACTGAAAAAATGGTTTCTTGATTTAGGATTCTTTTGGTTAGACAAAAGGGAAGTGTTGAGATTTTTGAAGAGGGAGTTGAAGTCAGTTTTGAGGTCATCCGGGTCTTGTAGAAGGAGGCGAAGGGAGTTTCCAATTCGAGTTTCCATTGCTATTTCCTCACTGATTTTTGGCTTTCGCGCATAATATTAGATGCGCTAAAAAGTTGTTGCAATTGGAAATGGCAACTGTTTTCCTAGGCAAGGAGATGTGAGGTCGTTAGAAACAGTGTCCTTTTATATCTTTGGATGGGCTTGTATACTTTGTTTCAGCCCAATTACAAATTAATTATACGTGAATTTTAAAAAATAGTAAAGTTATCACCTTTAAATGTATTTTTTGTGATATATTCTGCATCTAATAAAAAAAAGACAGCAAAAAATCATAATTCTCTCTTTTAACATCGGCCTGATGGGCCATTTAGTATCATCAACAAAGAAATAAGAAAATGAAAATTTTACATAAATAATACATTTTAAAGATATTATTAGCCTATTTTTGTTTTGTAACGATTATAACCTACATTTATCCTAAATAACTTTTTTTTGTGTGTGTCATCTTCTTCCTGTCTCGTGGCTGCTGTGTTGTTGTTGCCGTGTCGCCCGTCGGAGTTGGATAGAGGAGACAATTGGGTCGGATTTGATGGTGCTCTGGTGTGGTGTAGTCGGAGGTGAAGACATGGAAATGGGAGGTTGAGGCGACAGTGGTGGTTTTTGGGAGGTAAAGTTTCGATGGTGGTGAAACAATTGTTGGGCTGGTTTGATTGATCGAAGGTTCGCCGAAGTTTGTAGGGGGCTTTTTGGTTGTCGGTAGCAGCTTGCAACATCAAAGGAGAAATGAACATATGCTGGTTCGATAAATTAAAAGAAATGATAGCCCACACTACTAGAGTATAAATAATGGTGAAAGAGAGTGCATTTTGGGGCGCCTTAGTGGGAGTGATGTACCTAAAAGAAAAAAAATCAGAAAATAACCGTTGTTTCTTGTTTGGAGTTATACTTGTGGATATTTTGGAAATGAGTACTACTAATATCTTAAGCAAAAGATTGCATCTTTCTTCGTGTAAAATGCATGTCTTCATCTTCTCGTTAACACGTAGTATTTGTAATATGATAGGGTGGTGGTTGGAAGGAGGTAGTGGCATTGACGAGGTATTTTCGATGATTGTGCCGAAAATAATAGTGAGGAGGTTGTTATAGTAATTAAATTATAATGAAATATTCAGAATTTAATTATAACGTCTATGATATATTTGTATTAAAAATATTTTAGTTATATAATCATCAATCGTATTGAAAAATGTCTATAATATGTATAATGTATTGAATTTAAAATATTATATATATTTTTTAATTATAAAATTTTAAAAATGTACTATACTTGAATTTCAAATATTTAAATGCTATTTAAATTAATTTATGTATTACTATATTAAAATTGTGCTAGAAATATATTATATGTATATTTAGCTATTTTTTATAAACAAAGTTAGAACAAATTTGTAAAGTAACATATGTACTATAATTTGTTGATAAAAATTTATAATATATTATTTACATAAAAAGGACACAAAAAATTATGTATAAGATGGCTCAAACAATTCAGGTCTACAGAATGAAAAAGAAATAAACAGAACAAAAAACAGACTCTAATTTCTGTGATTTTGATTTACCTATTTGGCTGGACTTGAATTTTCCACTGAGATATGATATACGGGTGATCTCGAGTTTAGGCATTTCTTCCTAAGGACTATGCCACTAGTTGACCTTTTTACGAGGATTTTGTACGTGAGATTGAATCCCTCCATGGACCCTCCAACCTAGGACGCTATGCCTGAGATATGTTGTGTGGTTGGGGAAGGGACAGGAGTAAGAGGGATAGGTATACAGGAAAACCTTCCTTGGGTCTGCTCCTGGCGGAGTCTGCTTACGGGTACTATTTACTTTTCATAGCACCCCTTTGCATTGCACTTTTAAGCGTTGATTTGTACTCTTCAGGACTTACGGGGGAAGTCCCTGTTGCGTTACTTGGTTGTACCTACCGGTAGTATGGGAGTAGACTCTAATTTCTCTTTTCTGTCTCCTGTTGATACCATTCGTTCACTTAATTTATTTGTTGTTAGCTTAGGCTATTTTTGGTTTTATATTCTCTCATAAGTCTTTTCTTATGTTGGTTACGTTGGAGCTCCAGGTACGTATTTCGCTGGTCATAACCTGATAGTTGGCTTTTTCTCGTACTTGTTAGTTGATATTGTGATTACTTCCTTTTATTTGTTATTAGTCACACTTTACCCAACTTTATGCTTACTTTTTCTTGATCGGTCTATGATGCCTACTAGGTACCCGTATTTTTGGTACTTTCACTACATTTCTGTATCTTTTTGTGATGTAGGTACTAGTACGAGTTAGCAAGGCGAGCGAGATCTTGCGAGATAGACCAGAGTTATTTCAGGAGATATGATTAACATCTGGCGTGCATGATGACCAGTTCTCTTTCTGTCATCAAAGTTGTCCTTTTTGGATCCTGGATAGTTTATTTGTAGTCTTGACCCGATGAGGGTTGTATCTTATAGTGTTCTATGTATATAGATGATCTACAGCCACAACATCAGGTTCTAGGGGAGTTACTTTTTGTTATGTATTTCTGATTCCCTTCTTCTTCTTCTTCTACTACTCTTTTTTTGGCTTTTGTTATTGGATCGTCGCGACTTGCTCTGGATGGGGGTTAGACTTGTCTACAGGTGGGATGTAGATGCCATCACAACGTAATATTTGGGTCATGAAAAAGTGGCATCATAGCTCTAGGTTCAGTGTCTCTGGCTATACGAAAAAGTGTTTGGTAAAGTCCCGCGGTCCATATCCTATCTTCGGTAGGATACAGGGCACTCCTTAGGAAGAATTCTCACTTTTTAACTCCTTTTGTATATTATATTGTAATCAGGTTTCTCATCATCTCATTCGACTCTATTCTTTTCAGATGACTATGAAGAGGCCCTCAGTGGGCACAAATGAGATTCCCACACGTATTCCTAGAGTTTTAGAGTTTGAAGAGCGCCTGGAGACCACATCATCAGCTATAGAGTTTGGGAGTCGCTTAGGCTTCTGCAGGAGTTATGGTAATGCGAGTTCCGCATAACTCTAGGGTTCAGACAGAAGTATTAGGGAATGTTTCAAGGGGAGCCACAGAAGGGGATCAATTTTTTGGCTTTCAGTAGGGGTCTTTGATCGTTCGGGACTATGTAGTATCATTCGACAAGATGACCAGACATGCCCCCACACTTAATGTCACGAGATATGTAAGGGTGATGGATTTCTTTAGGGGATTGGTTTTGTTGCTCTGCATGGTGACAGAGCATTTGGTAGAAGTAGGGCATACCCTTGGACAGATATTCAGACAGTTGTTGGACTTTGAGAATGCTTAGTGTGAGGCCTATGGGGTTAGTTGTTAGGGAGTCCGCCGAACAACTAGGGATGGTAGTGATCCATCTTAGGACCGGAGGGATGAGAATCCCTGGGGTTACTTTATATGTGGAGGGTTCGGACATGAGTCTATGCTTACCCCCCTTCTTGGGTCCCTATTCTCACAGCAGCTTAGGCTGAGTAGTTAGAGTTCATATTACGTTTACTCAATTTTGCCTCTGATTTCTCAAGATGTTCTCGGTGATACTTGGTTTGTAAGTGAAGGATATGATAGACAGATATTTCAGCAACAGCGACAGATCCAGTTGGGTCAGTCTAGTCCGCCTGGTCAAACCTTTTCTCAGTCAACTAATAAAGGCCAGGGTACTCAGAACAGTCAGCCTGTCGGGGGTGCGTCTTGAGGTTTGTAGGGCCGTGGTAGGAAGAGTAGTTCAATTAGTATGGTGAGTTAGGGCATTATACTAGAGATTGCCTCGGTGTAGGGCCACTTAGTCAGTAATGGTTGCATCCTCTCATCAGTAGTTAGTTGGAGTGAGGGGTAGTTCTGGTAGTTCATTTTTACCTGCGGAGGAATTAGTTATCGGGCCAGGGATTTCCCCGGTTGCAGATGCCTTGGTCAGGGTAGTCAACAGAGTTTTCTAGCGGTTTCTTATCCTTTGGTTCATGATTGGGGACAGGATGTTTTGGGTGACCTATCTCCGAGCCTATTTATGATAAGATTTTGTTCCATTCCCAGCCTGGTTGTCTTATGTTATCTTGGGTGCGATTATGATTTGTTTTCTTGATTACCTTATTTGTGCTAGCTTGAGCGGTTTTACCCTTGTTGATGCTTCCTATCAGGTTTGGTTTGGGAATTTCTTTTAGCCCTTAGTTGTTCGTGGCCCTTAGTTATATGGTTCCTTTGTGGTACCTGGGTTGTGATTCTTGTTGGATGATATGGGTCTTGTCTTTTAGCCTCGGGGGTGCCTGTATTTCCTTATTATGTTGAGGTTCATGTGATCCTGAGGTAGAGTTTTCTTCGCTTAGGTGGGCCGTACTATATCTATAGTTGATATTTGAGAGCCCTTGTCTTGTCTTACCCTAAGAGGTTGATATTATTTGTAGGTTCTTTTTGGTTTCTATGTGTGAGGAGGTAACTTTTAAGTGGTGGATCCTAGTGGCAATTTTTGGATTATCTGGCTAGTTTAGCCTGTAGATGTCCTGAGATAGTGGAGTTGTTGAGCCTTATGTCGATAGGTTGTTTTAGTGATGTTTTCTGGCATGGGCAGGTTACCCTGTTCTCCCTAGATACAGTATTATTGTGTATCGTACCTTAGCCATGACCGGTGTACTTTGGTAGGGTAATAGGGGTCTATAGGCCCTCGCCGATTGAAATCTATTTTACGTTTAGGTCAAGTAGCTAGTTACTTAGGAGTGCTTCTTAGCCTTGTATGTCTGGTGTATTCTTCATTCTTGCAGGCGGATGCCCTGTTATCCTATGTGATCTTCTTTCAACCATAATATGTCCGGTGGCTCTAGTTTTCAATCTGCATTACCCGTGACTTCTATGGTTGGTCCTTGAGAACTAGAGTAGGTAGCCTTTGTGATGAAACGGCTCACCCCTTTCATTCATTTTTTTTGATTCAGGGTTGGATTCCAGTAAGCTATTCCTCTTTCCATTGCTCATGCTAGGCCTAAATGGTGCTTTAGCTTTTGCTTTTTAGGTTTCATTGATTATGCTTTCTAGCGATTAGTTTCTGTGCTCGCGAGTGTGTAGCTATCCAGGAAAATAGTAGTGTTTTTTAGTGGTGTATCGAGGTTATCGTATTCCACAAAATTCTGTGCATCAGGTGATGTGCTGCATTTTTAGTCTTAGTCGATTCATACGACCATGCATGCTTGGCCCTTGTGAGTAGATATTGATTTATTTTCTACTGAGATTCCTTGTGTTAGGACCAAGGATTAGTTTATATCGGGTTTGCAATTCAATTTTGTAGATTGATCTCCTATATGAAGTCAGAAGGCTCTCAGGTTCTAAGTTATGAGTATATAGCTTCAGGAGGTTACGAGTAGCTGGAATTTATCTTTGTTTTTAGTGTAATGATGACAATTGGCTTTGGGTATCTGTCTTTTGGGTAGTGCGACGACTTGATCTGTTATACTGTATTGGCACTAAGACAGTGGCAATTAAGGTTATAGTTGTGGCAGATGTTATTGACAGCATATGAGTAGTATGACAGAGTGTCTTGGGGTGATTGCTCCTTTGAGTTTTGATTATCTTTTCCGCTTGGTTCCTCCTTGGTTTCAGGATTGGTGGGTTGATTTTGATGCTCGAGGTACATACAATCACTCTGATTTCATTTTCTAGGTCGTGAGCAGGGTTGGCCTTACGGGCAAGGACAATTGCCCTCTGTGATATGCCTAGTCTAGTTAGTCGATTGATATCATTTACTTTTGGATTCTTAGGTATATGATGTTATTGGTCGTTTGTATTCATGGGGATCGTAGTCTTGGGATCTCTCTTGCGGGGCTTTGTTAGGTTCTGATGGTGTATTATGGATGGAAACTTGTTTTCTTGTTCTAGGGTGGGTAACCTTGTTCAAACTATTCTACGTGAAGCTCATTGTACCGGTTACTCTATACACTTGGGCATAGAAAAGTTGTGCAGAAAGCTTTACTATCATGTGTTCGGGAGGTTCTTCACATACACGGGATTCCAGTTTCTACCATTTCAGATAGAGGAACTCAATTCATTCTTAACTGTTGAAGGACAAGATAGTATGCATTTCCATCCACTGAAAGATAGCTAGTTTGAGAAGATCATTGGGTACTCCAGGATATACTACAAGTTCGTGTTCTCAATTTTGGTGGTATTTGAGGTTGACACTTGGTGTTGGTAGAGTTCTATATGATGAAAAATGTTATTCCAATGTTTAGATACTCGATACGGTAGGCAGTGTAAATCGCCGATTGGTTGGTATAGTTGTGTCGGGACTTGATCTTAGATTTCGGATTTGATTCAAGATACTACAAAAAGAGTCATACCTATTCGGGTTAGATTTCATATAGCACATAACAGATAAAGGAGCTACGAAAATTATAGATTTCTCCTTTTGAGTTTAATGTTGGGGACTTGGGGATTTGTGGGTTCATTGAGGCCATATAAGATTACTGAGAAGATTAGTGATGTTGCCTACAGATTAGCCCTTAACCTAGAGTAAGCAGCGGTTCATCCTATCTTCCACGTCTCGATGCCTCATTGTTATGTGACAGACCCTTCACGTATACTGAATCATGCGAGTCTTGCATTTTATTTATTTCGGACTTCAGATACGCCTTTCTTCTTCACTTTCAAAAATGAAAGTTCCTTAGTGGGGGATGTTATAATGACTCTTGGGGTTATTTTCGTACTTATGCAATTTATCTGTGTTTAGACAATTTTTGTAACCTCCCTAGGTCATTTATGACTTTCTGGGACCGATAGTTTTGATCCCTGATAGTTATGTCATGTTTATCTTAGTTTCCCCGTTTTGGAGTTTTAACTTTGAAATTGGGTAATTTGAGAATAAATTTCCCGAAAATGTGCTCGAAATTAAAATTCAACAGTTCTGCTAGCTTTGAAATGTGAACTTTAGTCTAGAGGGACTTTTGGTTAGAATAGCGGGACTTCAGTTGCAGTGTGGTACCGCTAAATTAAATTATTTTAATTTAAATAATAATTATATCCCTTTTTTTAAAAAATAAAAGAGCACCATCCTAAACTATCGACAAGCTTATTGAGTTGTCTTTTGAAATAATCTAGTGTCATATCTTATTATTTTGCAAAAAGTTATAAGCTATTAATATTTATCGGAGATAGCATATCAAATTATGTGGGAAGTTTATTATTTCAAGAGGTAGGTTTAATTAAAAATAATTTTCTACTTATTTAGGCATATTTAAAATATTACAATTTTATTATAACAAGTTTGTACGATACCCGAGTATTTAAAATTAGGGAGGAATAAAGGTTATTAATTAAAAGATTCCCTAAGAATCTAATCATTCCTACTTACTAATTATGTCACCCACCTCTCCCCCCACCCCCTCCCAAAAAATTTTACTATGTTGATGAGTGGTGAAATTATCACTTTTCTAAGTCTTGTTTGTTTTTCTTTTACAGTGTTTTATAATCATATAAGCCAGTTTTATGTTGTGAATTGATGAATTAGGTCTGGGTTGATGAAGAGCACTATGGATGAAAATGACCGAAAATAGAGCAAAAAGACTAAGTTTCTGGAAATCTGGCAGTTTAGCGCGATTGTGCTATTTAAATGCTGATAGTGTTGAAGATAAAACTGAAAAGCAGCGCCATCACGCTATCACTACGACATGCTCCAAAGATGAAAATATAAATTAGTGCGAATGTGCTCCTTGGAAGCGATTGCACCAAAGCAGAAAGTGACTAATTAGCATGAAGGCGCTCCTTAGATGCGATTACGCTGGAGCGCGCTTGAGCAGACCTGGGACAAACTTGGAATTTCACCCCTTGCTCCCAAATCTACAAATACTCCAGCAGCTCTCATTCCTCATATCTTTGGCTGCCAAGAAATTTTTTCTTGGTGTTTTTCACATCCCAAAAGAGGAAAAGAACACTACACCTTGGGTTGAAGATTTAGATGAAAACTATTGTAACATTTGTACCCATCTCTTCTTCCCTTAGTTTTATTTCATAATTTTAGTGTGTAGTTTCTACTTCCTTTTTTGAATATTATTGATAGACATGTTTCAATATTTATTCAAGAACGTTTGCTTTTATATAAATTATTTACTTGTTGATTACTATTTGAGTTTTATAGATCTAAATCATTGTGTGCTTATTGCTTTTCAAAGGGAGTAGCTAACTCTATGACTTTCTTATTTATCTTGATTTATCTTGACCATAGTAAATTGAGATTGAGAATTTTGATTTAGCATAACTTGAGTATTTGTCTCATAACAGATTTGACCCATAACTAGAAGAATCCTAGTGTAGCCTAATTGGGTAGTGTTCATGCCCCTTAGCTTGGTTCGAGAGAGCAAGTGACGGAAGGTTCTTTAGTGTTCGGAACAACCTAGCGGCGCATTAGAATCCATGGTAAATCTTTAAACTTGTAATCAATGTAGTGTTTAATTTAATATAATAGATCATTAATAAGATTAATTACCTTAGTTATTTCTTGTTCTCGTTTGGATTTGAAACCATAGATCAAATCCTTATTTTATTTATATCTTTTGTTTCTTGTGAGACCTTTAATTTATATATTCCCCCTTTACGTGATAGACCTATTCAAGTTGTAGTAATTGTGCTTTAGTTTTCGCTCTTACTTGATTGTCTTTATATTGTTCCTCGTGGATTCGAACCCGACCTCATAAGTTGGGTAAATATACTTTGAAAACGTCCGCATACACTCTTAGATTGGTTTCAGAGTATAATTGAGAGTTATCATATATATATATATATATATATATATATATAGCTTAATAATTAGAATAGATAATTACTACCTAATATGTAGTAGTATAAATATGTACTATGTATATATGTTTGCCGAGTAAGAACTGGCTCCATATGTTTTTCTCCAAAACTTTTCCTTTAGAATTTAGCAAAATCAATTTAATGAGAGTGTTTTAATTATATTTTTGTTTCATGGGCTTGATTTGTGGTGGTTCTACGATCATTTCTACTGGGTAATTTCTTGATTTTTCTTAATTATCGAGTTTTCTATATTATATAAACTTTTCGGGCTTGTTTCTTTATTTTCTACAGTTGGTTTGAGCCCTATTTAGCATCATATGACCTATGAGCTATGCTCTTCTCTGTGGTATAAATATTTTATTCTTTTAACTATGAGATTCACGAATCCATTTTTGTTTGGATTCTAACCCTACTATTTATATAGCAATATGAGTCTTGCTTTACTCGTCTTGACGTGTGGGTTATGTTTTTGCTAGCCTCTCGCAAATTTAGAGCTCGTTCATGATTTTTGAATATTTTAGAGCACTTTTCGAGTTTCTATCAGAATTCAGGTAGGCTACGACTTACTCATTTTTTATCGCGTATTTAGTAATGCATATGTTTGATAAATCGCCAGCTCAAGGCTAGGTAACTAGTGTGGAGCCTCATACCTATTATTATTTTGGCCTACGACCTATCTTGCTGGCCTTCTAGCTTGTATTTACATCCTTATGGCTACTTGACCACTCCTACGTGGTTTCACGCTGTCTCTAAAATATAGTGAAGTTGGGGAGGGGATTACACTAGTGGTTAGAGCTTAGCAGCTTTCCATTAGATTATTGGATTGGTGTCTTAGAACTGATTTAGGTAGACTGTTTTATCTGTGTTTCGCGAGAATGCATTGGTATTTTAGCAGGTAACTTGGCTTTGACAGTATAATAATTGGAAACTGGTTTTTCTATATCTACATTTTATGTATTCACGATTGTTGTGCAGTATGGAGCTATTTTCTCGCATTACCTGATCTATTTTCTCAATGTCACTCTAATTTCTGGGTATTTCCTACATGGAAACAATTTGGTTTTACTGTAATTTTGATTCACCTATTTGGATGGACTTGGGTTTTCCACTGAGATATGATATATAGTAAGCTTGGGTTTAGACATTTCTTCCTAAGGACTATGCCACTAGTTGGCCTTTTACAAGGATTTTGTACATAAGATTGAATCCCTCAACGGACCCTCAGACTTAGGACGCTATGCCTGAGGTTTGTTGCATGACTGAGGAAGAGGTATACATGAGTAAGAGGGATAGGTATACGGAAAAACCTTTTGCGGATCCGCTCCTAGCAAATTCATTTATCGGGAAGGGTGCCTACTGACATTATTTATTATTCATAGCACCTCTTTGCATTGAATTCCTATGCGTTGATTTGTGCTCTTCGGTACTTACGGGAAAGTCCCTGTTAGTTTACTTGGTTGCCTGATTGTACCTACTGGTAGTATGGGATAGTAGACGGGTTTGTTTGCTAGTAGACTCTAATTGCTCTTTCTATCTCATGTGGATATCATACGTTTACTTGTTTTATATGTGACACTGGTCATGATTTATTTGTGACTCGGGTCTTTTGTATTACTTGATAGTTAGCTTTTTCTCATACTTGTTAGCTGATACCGTGACTACTTTTTTTATCTATTATTTAATCATGCGTTACCATATTTTATGCTTACCTTTTCCTGGTTGGCCTATGATGCGTACTGGGTACTCATTATTTTTAGTACTCACGATACACTTATGTATTATTTGTGATGCACGCCATAGTATGAGTTAGAAGGGCAAGCGAGATTGTGTGAGATAGATCATAGTTGTTTCAGGAGTTACAGTGAGCAGTTGACGTTTTTGCTGATCAGTTCTTCTCCTGTGATCTGAGTCATCCTTTTTGGATAATGGATAGCTTATTTGTAGTCTTTCCCCAATGCGGGTTTTATATTATACTGTTCTATGAATATATATGCTCTACAATCACAACACCAGGTTCTGGGAGAGTTACTTTCTATTATATATTTCTGATTCCTCTTCTTCTTCTGCTGCTGCTTTTTTTTCTTTTGACATGTGATACTGGCCCATCACTACTTGCTCTAGGTCGGGATTAGGCTTTTCTACAGATGGGATGTAGACGTCATCACAACTTAGTTTTTGGGTCGTGACATCTGAATTCTATATTTATTTAAGCATACTGACGTAGAAATGGTTATCAAATGAAATATTGCATCTTAGTAGGCATAAAGCTTATTTGATTTGCAATTTAGACATTAGAAGGTGTTGTACTTAGTGTTTTCACTTGATAAAATTTATAAAAAAGAACTCTTAAGGATTCAAAATGCGTGAAGCATGTAAAGTTTCTGGAAAACTTGTTTATAATCTTTATAAGTATTATCTATTGTACAAATGGTGTATGTGTACATCTTGTTATAACTATGAGCATGATATAGTTATACTCTTATATGGAGATACTAAAATGAGATTACTTGTATATTGCAAATAAAAGTAATTTTATGAATATGTTTATCCTAAAAAATATTGTCAAGATTTTTTTTAATCATGAAATGCAAATATTTAAAGTTATTTCTGTCACAATCCAAAATCCAGGTGTGATGACACCTACCTTCCAACTCAGTAGATTAGCCAAACTACATAACTCAAGAGAACAACCAAAATAAAAGAGAAACAAGTAATAATAAAAAATAATTCAAAGCTAAAATCCAGCTACATAAACCCAAAGTTAGGTAGCCACTGTAACAAGCCTCTAGAAATTATGCAATAAGTCATATGTCTCATCAAAATCATTGAAAGGTAAATAATTCACTAACTATAGACGCTAGAGATCTCTAGCACTGCGAATGAGATGATAACTACCTCAAAAAGTCTTTAAGATTTGCCTGAACTGAGGAATAGAGCAATCACGATGTCCCAGCCATTGACCTGCACAAAAAGTGTCGGAAAGCAAAGGGTGAATATAAAACACAGTACTCAGCAGCATCCACGGATGATCTAAATATGAAAAGATGATGATCCTCTTAACATCCATCCAACCCCCGATACTATAACTTATAAACAATTTGTAATAATACAGAAGTTGTGTCAATAGTTAATAATTCAATGATTACATAGTAATCTCCCATCATTACCAATTACCAAATAAATAGGAGTTTGCAACTATTATAAAAAAATCTCACGTCATCATCAACTATCAAGTAATCTTGAATTATCAACAAGTATTAATAGGTTCAAATCATCAACAACAACAATAACTTAAGTCATCAACAAGTATCAAGTAGGTACAAGTATCAATCGAGAAAACAAGTCAAATAAGAAACGAATCAATATAAATGCAATGCGCAAATAATCATAATGTATATCTACCATAAAAGTGCACACCTGCTGCCTGATATCCTTCATGGACATGCCCGTAGAAGGGGTCATAAGGCCCATGCACCTATACCAATAATGTACCCAATCTCTAATAAAATCGTATCAGTGTGACACTCAATACACAATAATGCTCATAATATTCTACCACCGCGGTACCCGATCTAAAATAATGTCTATCCATCTGTATTGGCGTGGTATCTGATCCACAGAAAATATCAAACTGTGAGCAAGTTACCTCAACAATAAAAATAACATGTTCAAGTTACAAATAATCAAGCTGTGAGTAATTTACCACAACAATAATAATAACATGTTCAAGTTACAAATAATGAAGTTGTGAGAAAGTTACCACAATAATACTAATAACATGTTCAACTTACAAATAATCAAGTTGTAAGAAAGTCACCACAAAAACAATATCAATATGATCAAGTTATCAAAAGAATAATCAAGTTGTGGATAAGTTACCACAATAACAATATCAATATCCATTTTTCCAGAATTTCACCATTTTTCAAGTAATTACCTATCACCGTGACCATTTCAATGACTCAAAACTATTCAAGTTCTTTCACATGATAATCAACTCATTAATTCTCGAATCAAATCCTTAACTAAATTCACCAATCACAACTATTGAAATGCGCAATAAACATCAAAGTTTTATAAAAAGATCATGAAACCTCAACTTGTCAATCGTGCGCCTTGCCCTTCTATAGAGCTTCCAAACGAGTGCAATCTAGTTAATAACATATTACACAAGAACATATAAAAAAGAATACATATATTATCATATTTCGGAGTTTTATTGGAAAATTCACCCCGGGCCCACAGAGTAGAAAACAAAATTTTATTGCGAAAATATATCGCATTACTTGGGGAATGTAAATATCTAATTTTGTTGCCTAATTCATTTTGCGGTTCAATATTAAGATTTTGTAATTTTTGAGTTTATGATCTAAACCAACATTTTTGGATTCAAAACCTTCAAATTCCATGTAATAATCATGTTAAAGTGATTGAGGATTGTTGAAAAAAGGTTTAAGTCATTACCCAACTGATAAAACTCGAAATATCATTTTTATTCTCTTCAAATAAAGTAAAATATGATCAAATTATCAAAATAATTCATGTTTTAAATACTTCACTGCTGAGATGCACAGGCACCGTGATCGTAGTGCTTTGCAGAAATCGCAGCCGTGCGGCCAGAAAGAACCCATTACAATCGCGGTCTATTGACGCGACCGCGGCCCTTGATGAGCTCGAGACCCATGCGATTGTGATCCCCTTATCGTAGATGCAGGACTCAGAAACCTCATGCATCGTGATTGTGTTCGTTGACCGCAATCCCGGTAGCGTCCCAGCTATTGTGGCAGCAACAACAAACAACAAAAACACTAAAAATTTAAGAACTTCGAATGGACCCTCAGGTTTCTTTTGGATCCCCATGAAAACAAATCATATATGCAACTATGATAATTTTAATATTCTGGACTCAACGGTACCATGAAAACATGCGTACAGTGCCTCCATGTCCGCTAATCGTTAAGGATCTATTTTAAACTAAAAATACCTAAAAGTTCAAAATGCCTCCGAGGCTTACAGAGAATATAAAAGACCTCATTCTAGGCTAAAAACCACCTCACAAATCCAACAGAATCATTGAATTTTCAACCGGGTTACTCTAAGTCTGAGTGTTGGCCAAAATTAACCGTTCCTTTAAAAACTCAGCTTTATTTCATCAAACCATCCACAATCACCACGAATGGGTTAAAACAGAAAAAGAAGGTTCTACTAGACCAATGTCAACACTCAAGAGCTGATGAACGTTCGAGCTTCCAATATACTCGCTCCAAGTATTCCACTCGTTCCCTCTCACAGGAATCTTCTTCTTTATAATACGTACAAGACTACCAAAGCAAATGAAAACTGATAGATTTCGTTTTGATGTTCCGAA
>JBDJHY010000087.1:14168710-14178952 GCA_039654485.1 Withania somnifera
GCCATCCATCTCTTATAATGTTGGAACAATAAGTCAATTATTCCTATAATACCCTAGAGAGTCACATATAAATGCAATCTTGAGGATTATTAACTATATCGAAGCTACACCAGGTCAAAGAGTTTTATTGTCTATCCAAGACAATGATGAATTGACAACTTATTGTGATGTTGATTGGGGGTGCATATATTATGTCAAAAAGGCCTACCACTAAGATTAAAATCAAACTAGGAGATTCTTTAATTTTCTGAAAGTAAAAAAAAATAGTCTACTGTCTCAAAGAGCTCAGCTGAAGCTGAGGACACAAACTTAGCCTTTACAATAGTTGAGATGACTTTGTTAACTTGACTGCCCAAGGATCTGAATGTACAACTAAAACCACCTATTATCATTCACAATGACAGTAAAGTTGTCTTACAGATGATTGTTGATCCTACAAATCATGTGAGAACCAAGCACATAGAAATGAATTGTCACTTTATGAGGGAGAAAATACAACAGGGGTGGATCAAAACACAATACATCTCAACCAACCTATAGGAGATCTAACTACAAGTCTAAGTAAAACTCAACATGAGTACTTAATCTCCAAACTTGGCGTTCTAAATATAATTGGAACATCTAGTTTGAGGGGAGTATTGAGCTAAGGAACAGAGATCTAACTAACTAATTAAGTAGTTAGTTAGTTTGGTAGTTACTTCTCCATTTAGAAATTACACTAACCAATTTAGCAAGTTCACTAACCAACTTAGGAGATCAAATCTTATCATCTATCATCCACTAAGGCTTAAGTTCTACTTCTCTTTTTTACTGTTTCTGGATTCTATCATACTTAAAAGAATCCTGAATTATCTTCACATATATCTTTAGTCAGATTCATAATATTTAAAAGTTTTTTTTATTTTTTTAAAATTAAATTAGAACAAAAAAAAAAAAAATGAAAGGAGTCGTATAATAGTGGAATTAGCAGTTGCTAGTTGAATTTCAAACTTGGTATTTTACCCATCAAAATTGTTAACGTATCATCACAGTCCAATATGTTCTTTAATTGCGTAGGGATTTCTAGTAAGATTAAATTAGCCAAAGTTGCCAATTAGACCAAATGAAACGTTGATTAATTTTTTTAATTTCGTGAAGATTGATTATGAGAGTAGATATGCACCATCTTAAGGGGCAAAGTGCACAAATATCCATTTTTGGAATTGTATTTTATTTTGTACTTTAAATTTAATTCAACTTTTTTTTTTCAAGTTTATTTATTTGGGGATCAACTTCAGACATGCACAATTGAAATTACAAAAAAATTGTATTTGATGTTTCTCAGTTATGTGAAATATGATCTTTTAAAGATGAAATACCAGACGTGTTTGCATGAAGTTAGGTAATGACATATCAAGGCTAACTTCCGATTTTTAAAAAAAAAATATAATTATGAAATTGACAAGACCAAACATGGAATACCTAAATAATAATTGTATCTTGAAGAGTTCATTATAGTATCAAAAGATTAAGGGAAAATTAATCAGATTCGTATCTGTGAAACATAGTAAGAGTTTTCAGTTTACAAAACATAACAAGAATTCTTTTACAAAACATATACGGATTTCACTCAATGCTTGAAAAAATCTCCCAAAAATTTTGCTTTCAAAGTTTCGTGTATGAAAACTGTGTAAAATATGTATATCTCAGCTCTAGCTTAAGGCTTACGATTTTGCTCATGTACTTGGTGTATAAAAATTGAATATATCAGCATGAATATGTATATATTGCTCAAGCCTTGGAATTTTATTCACCATATTCGTGTATGAAATTATATACAACCATTATGAAATATGTATTTCTTGCTCAAATCTAGAATTCTAATCATAATCCTGTGTATAATATATATATATATATATATTCCAATTTAGTCTTTTTTGTTTGCATAGTAAGAGGTGTGTAAAAAAATTCTTAATAAAAGGGTTTTTCACTTTCCTAGATTTTTTCTAAAATGTTTTTTCCAATATATGTCAACTAAATGCGTAAACTCTCCCTCATACCCTCTTTATTATATTAAGTTTCAGCATATTACATACACACCCTCTTATTCCTTTAGTTTCCTCTTTCCAAACGTCCTAGAGACTTCCATCATAAATTGTAACACAATTTTGTATCTCATTGTCATGAGACTTTTGCTTTGATAGATCTTCTTTTCTTTTCTCATAAAAGTTGGATTTCGAGATAGCTCTATAAATTGACACGAGAAGTGAAGTTTTGTAAGTGAAAAATCATGTTTTACTCGTAAGATTCAAAATTACCATATAGAAGAACACTTTGTATGCATTGTTATACATAGATATAAATTGATTATACATTATGGTACGATGATTATGCACCATTAATCGAGGATATATAAGAAATAACCTCTATATTTTCAAGGTAATATATAGTCATGTATAGTGACCAATAAGTACACAAATATATATTGTTATGCATATCTATATAAAAATATACAGAATTATACATTGGATATATAAATTTTATACACCACTTTTCTCCACATCAATATTCAAAGAAGAAGAACAAGGCGAATAGGTTACAACTTAGAACGATTGCATGTGTTGGATGTACAAAGATTTGTAACTCGATCACGGTGTAATTGGAAGAGATATAGGCTTAGTTTCTAATGCAAGCTGAGATCCATCAAGATGTTGCACCATAGATTTGTGTTAAGGAATTCCAGAGCTTTTCATCAAGTGGCTACTTAAAAGGTTTCGAGAGAGGTTTGAAATGAGATTCAAAAACACAATAGAATGGAAGTAGAAAGCTCCACCTAGAGAGTAGGAAGAAATATGCAGTGTATACTCCACATATTGATTGATGGCAGGTGAGTTATTATATACAGCTGGATCATAACAAACATACATCCTTTACTTTACTTCAGTTTTTGGCATTTGATTTAAAAGCTAGCTTAGATTATTGATAGGTGAAAATTTCTCATTTTTATACTTAGCTAATTTTGATAGGACATGAGTGAAATTCTTGAGAGATGTTTGCTGAACCATGTTATGGATTGCTTGTTTGATTTGAGGGTCATCTAGTTGCTTGTTTTGGATTTGGCTATTAAAGAGATTGAGGTTTTTAGCTACTTGTTGTGCCAATTTTAGATTTAGATATTGTATTGTTTCATGAAAAAAACTTATTGTGACTGTATGCGAGAAGCAACATCTTTTTTTTTTTTTTTCCTAATTGTAACTACCATTTCACAGCGGTTGTAATTTCAAACATAAGAATCGATCTAATAACTTGGCAATTACTAGCTCTTGTATAAAATATTAGTTAATTATCAACCCTTGGCCTTTTACCTTCCCTCCCCCAACACATCCAACCTAATAATGTTTTGTTATATTTTTCAACTTACTTATCTAACCATTAGAAAATAATACTCACTTGGAAATAGTTTTTAGAAGACATTTTTCTTTGTATCACACGCACCCTCTATTTGATCTCATTTTCAGTTACCTAGATGGGAAACAGTTATGTTCCTACACATCCAATCAATTGATTGCTGCTGTACCAAAAGAAAAACAGGTGAAATTTGAAACTCATGCCTCATGGTAGGACATAGTGTTGCAGAGGAAAAGGGTAAGGTAAAAGCATGCCTCCTGCTACAGAATTTATTCAACTTTGGCATTTAATAGGAGAGAGGGAAAATGTAGCATATATACAGTACCTACCTTGCCAGCATCTAGCTTAATCTGCAGGAGAATTCAAAAAGAGTTGTTTGACTACTTTGACACATGACTAGCAGGAGTAGTTATGTTATAATTTGAAAGAGATATTCGTATCAATTCTTATGTATGGGGTAAAATTTACTCCATTCTAGATTGGACCCATTGGGTCAAGAATGGGTCAGATATAATTGAAGTTCGTGTGGAAGAAACACCACATAAATAAAGCCGGCAAAATAGATCGCATGCTCGTACTAAAAGGAAAGGTGTCTAAAGTAATAATGAGCGCCCAAGATTATAAGAGACGATCGAGATAGTGAAGAGTGCCTGAGATGGTGCAAATACTCGAGACTAGATGAAGATAGTGACAACGTACAAGGACCCACAAAGAGGACTGTACATAAGAGGATGTAGGAACCAAGACAGCACCCGACATTGCTGCGTTAATTTACGATGTCAGAGGTGGCCTTCTCCATGGGACCCGAGCCAATAATTTTACCAACTCAAAAATCACGTTCTAGAACTAATGGAGTCAACGAGTTTCGAGTTCGAGTACTCTAACTCTGTATATTGACCCAAGTCAAACTTACAATTTAAACTTCCAAATTATCCCGTCAAACCACCTAAACTCATCATAAAAGGGCTAAAACTCAAACCAAAGAAATTCCTAGATCAAATTTCACATTATGAGCTGATGGAACTGACAAATTTTCAATCCGAGACTTGAAACTCCAATTATTGACTTCCAACTTTAAACCATTCAAAGTCAAAATTTCTTAAAATAATCAATCTACACTTACTGTCCTCAAAACAAACACATTGATGGACTCAACATGACATGTTACAACTGTGGGGAAGGATAAAATGGTAATTTATACCCAAGTTGAAAAAATAACCTGAAGGGTCATTACAGAAAGGATAGAATTTATAGGCATAAAGTCCCTGGAAAAGAAGTGGAATGAGCGACACTGGATAACCACTCATAAAGTATGCGTCAATATCTGAAAGTTAAAGCATCATGAGCCGTCCTATTAGTATTTAAAGTGACGTTTTGGGTAATGAGGAAAGCGATTTGACTGCCTTTTACAATAACTACAGAGGAAGACTAGGGGGAATGAACAAGTCAGTTCAATAAAAACGTCTTTTCGATTGATATGACAGAGATCAAGACTGCAGTATTGACAGTATAACCTCGGGACCAACTAGTCGATGATTCAATATTTCTCAAGAAGCGCAACGACTGAATTTCTTAAAGAGGCTCTTTATAAGGGAGAGAAGGCTCCTCTCGGATGATAATGTCTCAGTCAAACAAAGGGGGACAACGAGAAAAGTTTCTCTCCATCTCCGTACTACACCAATGTTGTGTACAAAAGACAGAGAAAATATCTGTAGTGGATAAGAATAACTTGTTTTGAGTTTGGTCCGGTTAGGCGAAGGATGGGTCGGGAACAAGTAATGTCGATCTTCGACACCACCATGTTGGAGAAACGCCAATTCACTAAGGCACATACTCGGATAAGGAGCACAAAGTGCCTGAGATCAGCTAGGAATTATTATTGTATATGAAGTACCGACAGAGAGGACAATGTGTCAGGCAATATAAGTGCATGAGCAGTACTCGGCTACACCATGTCAGACGCATAGTGTTGAGCTGGCATTCCTAATGGTTCAAGGACTAGTGGTCAAAGGACATTAGATGTGGTACTCCAGAGTTGAGAGAATAGTGTTATCCTATTGGTCAAAGGAACACCCTCTCTTCCATCGTAAAGGATCACTTCTTGTTCATCCTTACTTGCTAAGCAATAAAATATTTTAGCTTCCTTATCAACTATTATCTTCTTCCTTCGTTGTTCTTGGTTGTTTACGTTGTAATCACTCAGGTTCGTTCGCTCGTGTTACCCTGCTCAATAAAAACTAACACTCGGCTACGCTCAAGATTTGCTTCCGAACTATTTTTCTGTTTGGTTTATTTACTGTTTCGCTGGCGTTATTTATTTTCTTGCAAATGTTTATCACTAAACCGAAGCTAAAACCGTAACACATGGTTTTGACTCACGAATAAATTCAACTATACCTAAAATACAGTAAATAATGCTAGTTCTCACCAATTACGTAGGCGTACTAAGTTTAGTTAGGATACACTTAGTAAAAATCAAATTTAAATATTCATAGGAACATAGTACGTGCCGCCAGTATATGTCTTAGAGATAAAAGGTGATTTGAATAGTCTGAGCTATTTTAGTAAAAAGTTTGTCCAAGAGTATCTCTATAACAGTAAAGAATGGATTAAACTTAAAGGAAAAATTATAAGAAAATAGATATAATTATGATAAGACTTAGAATGAAACACAGGACAATTGGAAATAGGAGTATATTAGTTTTACTTTATGCATTTTCTGCAAGCTGATCAAGAACCTTCATCCGATTATAAATGGCATAATTTCAGTTATGTTATTCTTTAACTGAAATAACTAATAAAGCAACTATCTAAATAACATGTACTTGCCCTCCTTCATTTAATGCTTCTTCTGTCAACAACTCTACTCTTTTTTGTATTCAATGCTCTCATATTTCCCCCTCTGTTTCCCCTTTTAAACGGCAATATGTACTTCTAACAAAGAAAACTAAAAGTTTTTACCTGTATTATTGAATTTAATATCACTATATGTTTTATGGACATTTATAAAGATGTTAAATGTCCTTTTAACGGCAATTAATTAGCTATTATTTTTAACTAACTTCCGCTGAATATTATTTTTAATATAGTGTAAAGTGGGACTATACGAACAATGAGTGGAAGATGTTGTGACAAACCTGGTATTAAAGAAATATTATATCAATATCATGTTGAAGCAAATCTCGATGAGGACGTTGAGCCTCCAACAAATTATATATAATGTCCCTGACGAAGGGTGGATGATGTTAGCGGGTCTAGAAGAACTGGCAGACTTCTAGCCTCTCAAGCTTTTGAAGATGAGATGTACATAATATCTTAGCTCAAGAATTTTATTAGATAGCTCAAGATGATATGCACATTTTCTAGGCTCAATGCTACATATATAGCCTGAAATATAAATACATTCGAGATCAATCTCAAAATAGATAATACATATCATGAGCTTGAATCGTAACAGTACTGGTTTGTTAAGGAATACTTTGCTTTTCTATAGTGTAATGTTCTTGTTGAGTCCGCATGGATAGTTAGCTAAAGTATCTGCCAATATATGTAACACACTAGAGGACGATCCATAACCGTAAAAAAGAAACCTTCAATCATTCAACAAATAAAATGGATTTTGTTAAATTATGTACTCTTCCAACATCTATATGAAATGAATAGAAATTGTTACTGAACATTGCTGACCCATGGTCATACCAAATGCTGCTAGTCCAAGAAAACATGTGTTCTTACCCCCCCCCCTCCTTCATTTAATGCGTATCTTCTTTCAACAATAACTCTCTTGCATTCAATGCTCTCTTCCATTCTTTGGTCATTTCTTCATTGAACGGGGTGACTATTATCCCTTCGGATTATCTTTATTTTTGATGTTTGATTTGACACACTTCTTACAAAAATACTACATAAGAAGCTATCTTACCTCTATTAGAAATAGTTATTTTAATTTACTTGTTCAATTTATGAAATTAAGAAAATTTTTGTTATGTTTTTTTCGGTTTACCCTTAATATTAAATAACTAGGTAAAATAATAATATCATATTTTGAGTCTCAAAGCATCATAATTACCAATCCGAGTGGAGGGTTTCTTCAAATAATAAAGGGTTGGGTCAACTATTCAATCTAATGATATTAAACATGTTTCCATCTCTTCTCGAGAAACAAGATGGAAAGACGAAATCACGTACTCCTGAGGAGGTATGACTGACACAGTTTGGTTTTTCTTCCTCTCCTTTCAATCAAGGGTTGATTTAGTAAAAACACTCCTTATTAAAATTTTCTTAAAGAATTTGTCAAATCAACAGGAGCCAAATAAAATGAAATTGATAGAGTATACCATATATGTTAATTATAAGACATCTAAGTGTTGGAAGATGAATAGTATCTAATAACAAGAGTAAACTAAGCACAAAATGTCAAATTTTCTCTTAGTTTTTCAAATTAAATAAGTAAATTTGGATAAATTTATTTATATACCAAATAAGTAAAAATAAAGGTAGGACTAAAATAGATTGGATGAAAAAAAAGGTAGCACTTCTATGTTCACTATTCTTTTAATTTTTTTAAAATGCAACCATGAAGAATTTAGATGTATACACTTGTCTTTCTGTAAAATTGAAAAGGTATTGATTATGAGTGTTACTTTTTAAGTTTCGCCCTACTATTCGACAGCATAAAGTTATTTCAGTAATTACCTATTTAAGAAAGAGATAAAGGGTAAGGAGAAAAATTGTTTGGAAAATATAAGCCCTAAATTATGAAAAATAATAAAGTTTGTCAAAAGCTTGGTTATAACTGTGCAGTAATTGTTCGGCTATAACTTAAGTTGTATATAGGATTAAGTTTATGAAGTTGTATATAATATTTTATTTTTATTTTTTATATACAAGTCTAGATGTTGTTGTAACTAACATCTTAAATACAACTTTTAATTGAGGAAGTTGTATTTGAAAAGTTTATATACAACTGAAAGGTTGTAGCCTAGTCCAGTTGTAGAGTCAATTTTAGTTATTTTTCATAATTTTCAAACTTTGACTGTTTCTTGTAATAAAGCCCTAAATATTTGTCTTTTTTGAATTTTGCCTAATGATAATCTAATGAAATTAGGGATGTCAAATGGGACAATTGGGCTGAAATTGAAGGTATTAAATGAGTTGAATTAAAAATCTGGTTGGAGCATGTTCGGTTCAAATTTACTTTGGATTTAAAATAAGTTAAAATTTATATTGGGTCATGATCCGTTCAATTTTATCCGCTTTATCTAAAGAATATCAACATTGATATTTACCTCTAGTAACCACGGTTTGAATTACAACTCAAAAAAATAAGAAACAAGTTCTTGATTTTGAAGAAGAAAGGCACCAAACATTATACTAATGAAATAAATATACCATGGTGTGTTCGATATGGAGAAAGATATCAATATTATCTAGAAAAATAAGTTGTTTCTTAAATTCTTTTTTGTGTATATAAATAAAAATATTATTTTAAAAATATTTTTATATGTCAAACACAAAATAATAAGAATAAATAAGGGTAAGTGATGAATATTGTGATGGGAAAGGAAGAGGAAGGGGGAAGGGGCAGGGGATGGGGATGGGTACGCGTGATGGTGATGCAGGTGGGATAGAAGTTTTTTTTTTTTTTTTAATTAAAAAACAGGGGGATGATGGCTATGGTGGGGTAGGAAATTTCTTTTTTTTATTTTGAAAAATAAAAATATTAAAAAAATGGGGAGGGGTTGGGGTGGGGATGGGGGTAAAGTGGAAATCGGGGTAAGAAAAGAAAATTTTAAAAGTGGGGCATAAGGAGATATTGTCATTTTTTTCCTCTAGTTTCATTAAAAAATTATTTTTTTTATTAAATAGGCTGAAGTGGAGATTAATTGAAGCTCGATTGAATTTCTTTTTTAAAAAATAAGTTAGAAGCTTAATGAATTGAAATTTGAGCCAATAATAAGCTATTTTAAGTAAAATTCTGAGTAAATTGAACAAATCAACTTAATTTGAGAGAGAGCACTAAATGAAATGAAATAAGATTTCTTAGGACAAATTTATGAAGGGAAGTAAATACAAGATTCTCCCCACCCCATCATACACAAACTTAATACACAAGTCAACCCCGCTCTATCCCACCCACCACCCCATTTTGCTCTAGCTACTACAATATATTAAACACATACATACACAAAGAAAACAAGATATTTCCACCAACTTCCTTTTCCATTTCAAATCTTTGGCCCTTCCCTTTTCTTTCAACCACATCTCGGCACACTTTTTTTAACTTTACAAGCTTAGGGAGATGGAAAAAATGAGCATAAAAAGCACAACCACAATATCCATCATTTTTGTGCTTGTGATAATTCAACATGCTTATGGTGTAAGACACACACAATTTCTCAAGGTGAGGCCTTTGCCTAGGAATAATCATAAATCTCCTTATTATGATCAGTCTTTGCCAAAAGGGCTCCCAATTCCACCTTCTGCTCCTTCCAAAAGGCACAATGGAATCAACCTCAAAAGCCTTCCCCCATGAATCTATTGCTTTATTACTCAAATTTATTTATTTATTTAAATTGTACAGTGTTCGGTGAGTATACATTTTAATATTACTATAGGATATAGATTTATCGTCTTCTAATATGCTGTAGAAGCATTGAGTGTTATTGACTCACAAGTCACACACACATATATATATATATATATATATATAGGTACAAGGGATTTTATACCCTTTTCTTGTTTGGAATTTTTGTAAAGAGGGAGGGGTTAAAGATTTGTAATTTTTCAGATGATTTAAGTTATATACATTGTAAAGAAAATTTTATTAATAAACCCGTTGATTTTCTTTACTAA
>JBDJHY010000087.1:14179267-14209430 GCA_039654485.1 Withania somnifera
TGATATGACCTTCCTCATGTGGGAGTATCCTCGAATCGAAGCTTCGTAAGTTAGAAAATAATGTGCGAACCGCTCCTTTTCGTTGACGGTAATGAAGTTCATGGAACCCTAATTTAGAGTATTGACCATGTAGGAATACACAGGTAGAACGGACCCGTGCTCCGGTGTCCCTCTAATTATATTCTTGGTGATTACGCCTATGTTCCAACACTTCCAATAACCCGGATTACACCACAACACCCTAAAAACTGTCCTCTAAATTTCTTTTAGTGTTGAACCTTTTTCACCAATATATTCATTCATTAAAATTGAGGCAATTAATTTTATCGAGGCATGCTTATGGATGCTTGTAATGTGCTCAACCCCGCAGGTGTGATTGCCAATGTAGGCAAATATGTGCATTATGTTCGAGTCCTCGTACTTACTCTCCTGCAGTGTCCATCGACAATTATGAGATGCACATCTCACCTTGTAATACTTTATATATGCTCTTCACAGATTTAAAACAGAATGGCGCAGTCACTGCAGCTTTTTGCAGCAACTCTTAAATTATCGCTTGTTGTTGAATTTTTTCTTTTTAAAATCCGATTTCGTCACTTAAATTGTGGTTAGGTTGTGATCCACTAGACTCCCCGATACAATTCACATGATCTCCGTCATCCTCGCTTGAAAGATTATCCACATATATATATAATCACCAATGTCGTCCTCTTACATTGAATCATCATTGTCTGAAGGCTGTTCTGGGGGTGAGGGTGGGGATTGGTGTGCTGATGGGGTGGGGTTGATAGTGTTAAAGTTTTGTGTTCATGCCTGTTGATGATATTTATCCGCAGAATTGACTTAGATCCATCAACGGCAACAACAAACACGTATAATGCAGCCTTTCTATTGTTTGTAATGAATTATGGATGAACTTCTCCCTTATCGTTCATCAAATAGCTGGTGATCAGGAGGGGGGGAGGGGGATCACATGTCAACTCCCCACATTTTATTATCTTATCAAGCAAGCTGGCGCACGTGCCATTGTGACGCAGAGCAATGGCCCATGTCACCTTACTCATAGACTCCCACCTCCAGCATTTTGCGGTTTCCACCCATTTACCTCCGTAATTATCACCTACTACGATATGCTCTGAAATCCACATAATAAATCAGTACCCACTGGTCTATGATAGTTGTGTAACTATCTACACATAGGAAAATAAGAAAAGAACGGGTTTAGAACTTTTGCTATTAATCAGACAAGCTACTAAACTGAAGAGTTGAATCAATAAGAAAATTGGGGCGTCCAAAACGACTGAAATAACATTACTGAAAAAAAAGGTAAACAAAAATGGTTGATCAAGCTTTTAAAGAAATAGTTGATCTAAATAAATGGGGAACAAAATGGCTGATGTGAGGAAATATTCCAGTGAAAAGCTTCAGATTTTAGCTGAAAAATCGATTGGTGGAAGGAGGATCGACTGCTTGAGACGTGATTTTGGAGAGAAAACAGAGAAGAAGGTGGTCTATTTTGGAGAAAAACAACCCGTTCTCTCTCTCTCTCTATCTATCTATCTCTATCTTTATCTATCTATCTATCTATATAATATATATATATATATAAAAAATAAAGAAAGAAAGAAAAAAAGGAGGGAGCGGGGGACTAAATAATTTTTAAAACTCGAGGGCAAAAGAAGATTGTGGTCCAAATAATGACATTATAAATTGTGACTTTTTTTTTAACTACATGAAACTTGAACATAAAAATTTAAATAAATTTTTAAAATAGCCTTTTGCCTAACTCGGCCAATTAACTAAGTAAATTTGAGAGAACAAATTGAGTCGAAAGTAGAGTATATACTACTAAACCAACTAGTACTAATAAATGCTTAAATTTTGGTTGACCTATTCTTTAGAATTTGACCATTTGATGTTAATATGTTTTAATTTTAAATTTTGTCTCTTTCTATTATTTTTTTTCTTTTAAAAAAATAGAAAATAAAATATGAAATTAAAAAATGAATTAACATATTTAGTTTAATAAGAAATTAAATAATTAGACTACAATAAAAAATAAAATGCGAGAAATACTAAAGTCCACTGACTAATAATAATTAAATTATATGTTATTAAAATGGTCTTAATTTTTTCCTCTTTTTTTAATTTTATTTTTTGTTTTATTTTTTATTTATTAGAGATACTATTTGGTAATTTTTATTATTTATTATTTTTGCTCTTTTTTCTCTTGCTTTTTTCCCTCTTTGTTAATAGTTTATCTTCTTCTTTTTTTCTCTTTTAACATTTTTGTATTTGAAAAAAGTAAAAATAAAATATAAAGATGAAAATATTAACTAAATATTTTAAAATTAATAAAAATAAACTAATTAAATAACTAATGATAACGATACCATGTCAATATGGAGATATATTGTGATGAGGAGTGTCTCATCAAAGGATTGAAACGATCCTCTATGATACCATCACAATATATGGAACATACAGTGATGATATCACTAAGAATTGAAGCAAAATTCAGTAGACCGACAATATAAATATACTGTGATGGTATCATTGAGGACTAAAATGAACCTCAATGATACCATGAAAATATATAGTTATGCAGTGACGGCATCACGGAGGTCTCTAAGGACTAAATCAACCTCATAAATGAAAATATGATAATATATAGATATATTGTGATGATTTCGTGATATTTTTGCTTAAAGACTAAAGTAAATTTCTATGATACCATGACAGCATATAGATTTACTGTGACGGTATCATGAAGGTTTTACTGAATTACTGAAGCAGTCCTTTGTGATATGACTTTTGGCTAATTTTATCATTTTAACTTAAAAATAAATAATTAAAGATACTTTATTAATCTTACTCAAAAAACTACAAAAATGCTTAAAAGTAGGATTGGGCATAAAATACCGTAAATCGAATTGTCAAACCAAATTGAAAATTTTGGTCAATTGATATTCGATAATTCGGTATTTAGTATGGTATTTGAGAGTACAAATTTAAAAATTATGATATTCGAATTCAGTATGAGATATTAGTACCGTTTGATATTCGGTATTTACCAAATATCGAATCATTTATTAAATAAAGATTCACCCCATATATTCATATAGTAAATTGTTGGTGCATGGATTATCTACTTGGTCACGATATGTTAAAATGATTACTAACCTTGCCAAGGGACTAATTCTGCTCTCTAATCAGTTTGTCATTATACATATTTTATGCTTGAATTGGTAGCTTTATAACTTTGATGGTTAATTCAAAAAGTTTGATTACAAGACATGATTCTTATCTCACCTCAAGATATAAAGTGTCATGTATTGATAAGTAAGATTTGCTGTGTAAAATTTGGGAAGAAAAGATATTAAATTTACAGTATATCTAATTTAAACTTTAATACAGTATTATCAAATAGCGTACAGAACCGAAGTCTAATTTGCTAAGAATGTCACTAGCCAAAAACTATAACGGAGACCATTTGTCATGAAGCTGTATGAGACTTCTAAAACAAGGCATTTCCTCTCTTTTACCACAACTCATCCAAAAGGATTAAGGAAATGATCATGCCAAAATTCATTTTCATCAGATGTATCTTTAGCTTTGTGTGTTAGGAGGATCAATTCGGCCTAAAGTGAAAACAATAATAAAGGAAAAGAATGTTGGTTCCTGTTGGACAAGAAATATAATTGATTGATACTATTATATACACTAGAATACACCAATAAATAAGTTAAATGGTGAACCCCCTAAGAAATAAGACTGAACCAAAAAACGGCTGAGGAATAGTGTGAGAATGGAATGAAGGGTATTGGCAAGCATTCCGCACGATAGTTATCAAAAAAGTAGAGAAAGATTGCTAAAACAGACCTATTGACGAAATACTAAATTTGGGAAGATGGAGAGAGAGCCCCTTCAGACCTCCGAGCAGCCTGGCCTATAACCGATGACTTGTCTGAACCACGAACATTATATCTCTCATAAACTTTTTCACGATTCTCCGACCACCAAGTCTCAGCTTGGTGCTCCCCGAATCTTCTGCGGCTGCAGATTCAATTACAACAGAACCAACTATTTTATCAGAATCATTGGAAGCAGTGTTTATTTTCTTAGCACAAAACAGATTAATCAAAATAGGCAACACTTGCCAATTTTCCAAGATAAAATAATTGAATGTTATAAAAGAGGATTATTCTCCGCCCTTGTGGTTCTAGATATACTCCCTCCATCCCAAATTAGTGGGCAAGTTTTATTTTTCGAGAGTCCATTTGACTAAATTCTGAAAGCTAAATTAGATTGAATTAATTTAAGATTTTAAAATTAAAATTTGGATATTCATAAATTATATGAAAAGTACTATAAGTTAGTAAAAAAAATTTCAATATGATTACAAAATACATCCTAATAGGTTGGTCAAATTTTGTATTCTTTGACTCTAAAAAAGAAAACTATGCAATTAATTTGGGACAGAGGGAGCAGAAAATTTCATTGAATGAGGACCAACGTACCATGGATGATAGTAAGTTGAGCAAAATAGGTGAAGCCAAGTGATCAAGATAAATACCTGAAGCGAACTCGTTTGAGATCTCTAGTGCCATCTCGAAGAGCCATTAGGGTAATATACACTCCAGGCTCGTATTGTTCAATCCATTCAGCCTCAATTTGGTTAGGGTTGCCAGGAGGCAAAGAATTTCTTGATTTCAATCCGTTTCCATTATCTTGTAAAGATTCAGAATCTTCATTATCAACAGCTTGAGACGCACTATTGATGCTCATCTGAGCCCCACTACCATTAGGCAGTCTAACTTCACCTCGATCATCTGTACCATTTGAGGTTGGAATTTGATTGTTTGTAATAGCTTTAATGCTACTAGAATCCCTTTGGTATCTACTGGGGCTTTGCATTCCATATGTACTAAAATCCATGCTGGTTTGAGAGGCCATGAAAGAGCTAGTGACAGAATCAGATACCGAATGGCGTTCCCCATTAGCATCAGGATAGTGAATGCCATTCACGTCCAAACCATTTGGTAGGTAAGCTAGTTTGAGTCTCTCAACGTCATAAGCCCCAAGTGGCAACCTTTCAGCCATGTCTTTGAGCTGTACAAAGAGCAAACAATAGGGACAAAACAGACCTTCAAATTCAGCAAAACACGGATCCGAAAAGATAATCTAGTCAGAGCAACAGACGACCTAAACAAACTTGAACCAACATTACATTTCATTTGAAAAGTTACAACATATACACAGAGGAGAGAGGAGAGAGGAGAGAGGAGAGAGAATGTGTCTGTGATGAATGTATTTGTGTACACGAAATGTATAAGCATACCTGTGCCACCAGCGACTTCATAGCTTCTTTTGCAGCTTTGCTTTTAGCAGATTCTTCAGCCACCAAAACCATTGCATCCTGGGATTTTTTTGTTGATTTCTGCAGCTCCAACTCCTGAAGTTCACAACGATGTCTCAGGTTCTCAACCTAAGTCAACAAAAATTCCATTAGTAACACGGAACTAAGAACTACTATATAACTCGAGCAAAATGTAAAGCATAAATGGAAAAACTTAACATACCTGAGCCCGTAGTTTATGAACTTCCTGATTTAAAAGCTCATTGGTCTTCTTCAAACTGTCAGCAATGCTTTTGGAGAATGAAAGTCCTGCTGTGGTAGGTACCGGCGTTGCTGAACGTGGTGGACTTGGCTTCCTAGAGAAAGGTGATACAGATCTGGAACTAACACCCGATTGGATCATAACTGGTTTTGGAACTGCCCAACGCAGATCACCAGTGGTCGACAAAACTACATCTTTCAGCTGTAACAGAGGAGCTTGAGAGGAGCGACCCAAGGAAAACGTGTCAGCTTTTTTTCCTTGTTTGACTGCTTTACTATCTAGCTGCTTGATCAAGTCAAGATTGGGTGGAATCCCTGATTTCGCTGATCGTATATCAGCCTTGTCCAACCTGTCCTTGTTCTCACCAGAATGGCGAGGTCCGGCACTTCTCCTGTTATTGATTCCGATCTCAGCAACCTTACTCAGTTTTGTAAAACAAGAATCACATACACGATATGGTTTGTTCGGATTTGGAGCCAATGCCGTCCTTATTGCTTTTCTTGAAGTACATGCATGGCAATGCACAAGCCCACAGTTGTAGCAATTGTGTCTTTTCCTAGTGAAACCAAAAGCCTGTCTACAAGCTGAACACTGAGACTGCTCAGCACCAGAAACCCATTTGTGAAGACATATAGCAGCAGTGTAATTAGAGCCACAAGAAATATATTTCACATGTCTGTCCTTTAAAGCTTCAACTAAAGTGGGGGTTTTCCGGTCCTCCACATCCCCCTGACCTAATCTCCCATTGGCTCCTTTGCCCCAAGTATAAACCTCATTTTTGGATGTCAAAACCGCAACATGGTATGAACCACAAGCAATATCTTCAACAATTTCCCCTGAAAGCTTGTCTTCTACCAGGCAAGGCAACTTCCCATCAGAATAAGGATTTCCAAGTTGTCCATAGACAGTACTTCCCATTGTAAAAACATGGCCAGATGTGGTCAAGCAGACAGTTAAACTATGCCCACAAGCAATTTTGTGAAAATTGTAATCAATAAGTGCAGGTACGCAAGTAGGTTCCAGTCGAGGTTCCTTATCACCATGTCCAAGACGATTTTTATCTCCATCTCCCCAAGTAAACAACTTTCCAGATGAAACACTAGCACTAGACTGTGTCACAATAACTTCAACTACAGCAGCAGTATGCCATACTCCACATGCAGCAGCAATAGTCCTCAGACCTGACAGAGACTTCACCTCCCTGGGGAACAATACATTTTCCCTATCACCATGGCCTAAAACACCAAATGTTCCATCCCCAAATGTGAAGAGCCGCCCAGTTGATGTTATTAAAGCAGTATGCCATGGACCGCATGTTACTGATGCAACTTGAAGTCCTTCCAAAGGGCCTGATATTCTCTTTGGTATCCAGTGGCTGACATCAGTGCCATTACCTAGAAGCCCAGCATTGTGTGTGCCATCCCCCCAAGTATATAATTCACCAGCCATCGTAACAGCGCAGGTGTGAAACTCACCACATGCAACAAAGTCAATGCTGCAAAAGGACAATGATTCAACAAATCGAGGTTGGGTGACATCTTTCCCAGCACCATGGCCAAGCCGGCCACCAGATTCTTCACCCCATGTAAAGATTTCACCTTGCCTGGTGACAAGGGCAGCATGCTTGACCCCACAAGCTATATGATGAACATCCAAAACTACATTGGATTCCAGTGGTCTTGGAAGAAGCACATCTGCCCTTGCGCTCACCGTACTAGAATTTTTTTCAGGTCCAACCTTGACAATATTATCACATATTACCTCACCCCATATATAAACATCACCTAAAGCATCACAATCATCTGGTGCAGAACCATGACTAGAAGTACTGGGGGCACTGGAAACACTGACTCGGAACACGTCTGAAGCAGATCCTTTGGCTTGAATATTCTGCATATTTGATTGATCCAAAGTTACATGTGACCTTTCAGACTGCACGAAGTTATAAGGTTGATAGCTCTTAGGAGAAGTATTAGGGTTGGAACTTAAGGAAGCGTCTGGAGAGCTAATTTCTTTTGTAGCACTAACAGAACTAGAACTTGGACTATTTGATGTCAAATCTCGACTATCCTGCAAAATCATTCAGTTAAGGAGTGAGGACATTAGAATTTTGATACACTTGCATGTCTAATGAACCCCAAAATGAAGTACAAGAAAAGAACAGTTAAAGACTAAAGGAGACTAGAATCATTTTTTTTGGAGGGGGGGTGGGGGGGGGGGGTGAGCGGTGGTGGTAGAGAGTGCGACCACCGATCTCTGATGAGATGGAGTCAATTCAAGTCATGAATTTTTATTTTCTTTGAAGCTGGTAACTTAATTCAAGTCATGAATTAATGCCAAGCTAAATGAAACATATTCCTCAACAGGATTACAAATACGAAATTCAGAACAACAATCTAAACAAATATCATCTGTCACCTTTCCCCAAAAACAACCCATAGAATATCATTCACTTCATTGCTCACACCTCACACATATCACTATCTCTGTCAAGTGTCAATTCTAAGATATTATTATAATTTTATGCAGGCATATCCAATGCGAATATATCATCACAAGACATCAAACCAAAGAAATAGATAAACACAACCAGTCGCCAGTCAGTTTGCCAGGATAAACCCAAATCGAACTAGAAAATGGCATTCGTCGCTACATGGCAATCAGTAGAGAGCTGCTATCTTGTAATTTTCATACACATGATCAGTTATTTGGTAGATTCTAAAAGGGCCACCACATTATAAATGAGAATTGTCCGGAACAAAAAAGAAAAAGGAAGTGCTTACATTCTGCAACTACTGTTATTTTAAACTGAAGCCATTCTAAGATAGCGAAAATAGAACCAGAATGGAAATATTACTTGCAATTCAAATTAAATTTCCAACCAGGATCATGCACAGCAAATGATTCGAGTTCAATACGAATTGTGATTTTGTATACTCAATCTTTTAGCATACGTATTAAATAAGAAATAGGATAAACCAGTCTTAGAATTGAAACAAAGAAGTTGTTAGGTAGGTAGTTTTTACATCAAAATAGAGGCCTCCATCACTCCAACCATCAACTTTTGAGCGTCCACCTTGTCCAGATGATATTAATGCTTTTAGGCCAGTGATCCAGAGCTCTGCCTCAACCTTATCCTTACAGATCTGAAATAACAGGATACATGTGTAACTCAATGAAAACCAGACAAAGCACTATAAGGTCACAAGTATGGAAACTTGGTCTATATAACTAACCAGATCAAGCGATCTTTTTCCGTAATTGTAAATGAGAGAGAAGGACAAGTAGTCCTTTTCGGGTCGAAGATATCGTCGAAAAACAGCCTGGAAGTTAAAAAGCAAAGGTAAGACTTAAGGAGTTGATCCTACTAGTAGAACATTTTAAGGTTGTTACGGGAGAAGTATTCATCATAAATTCATAGTGGAACTCGGTATAGAATAAGGTGATCTCACAGTTCTTTGCCCAGGAATGATTCTAGACACTGAAGTTAACTTTAAACTCTTTTCACCGCTGCTAGAGATCCAAACTAAAGATGATTCGTCCTGAAAATTTTCCACAAAGACCAACTTCAGTAGTGCTTTGGAAGAAAGAGATCATTCAAGAAGCACCAAAATATGTCAGAGGGTAAGCACCATTAAAGACACATTTTAGAGGAAAAAGAAAATTCCAGAGGAACAACCCATGGTACCACCATTGGAAATGTAACCACATAAACAAATCATCAAGTCTATGTTGCACCTAACTTCAGGGCTTAATAAAAATAATTTCTGATTGTGCACAGAAGTTGCTGCATTTTGTCACCAATTTTGAGCATCTGAAACATATTATAAAAGATTCATATGGATGTTCCTCCCACAATGTTGCCTTTTTATGTATATCAACTTTTTTTACTTCAAAAACAAAAAAAAAAAAAAAAGAAAAAAAAAAACTCAACAAACCACGGATGGAATTTGCAGCTGAAGAATGAGAAAGGTCATTGGTTTAACAAGAAAGGGGAAAAGCTATCCACCATTTAATCTTTTCTTTCTTCAAATAAAATATGAACAATGTTACGATACTAAATAGGATCAGAAAGATTTTGGGAATAGGGAAAGCAGATGATTATAATGCAATCTTTCATCTTTTTTATTTGATTTGATAATAACCGTGGTGTTAAGGCCAAGCTTACGCTCAGCTTGACCAATTCCAAAGGATACTTGCTACCTACCACGAACAGATATACCGTGCAATCCTGTCCACTAAGGCTCGGACAGATGGAGAGAAAACACCTAGTGCCTTGTCATCCAGAGGATTTGATCTGAGACCTCATTGTTCTCACTCTCATTTTTTTGACTACTACTAAGTCACACCTTTAGGGTAGAAGATGATGTTATACACAATATTACCACAATTCACCAGTCCCCTACCGAACTGTCAATCAAACATTGACCTTCTAAAACTCATTCAGTATCAAATTGAAACATTCTTCTGAATAATTTAGAATGCCCATAGCACAAACTATGTACATTTTTTAAATCATATCTTAGTTAATGCTACCATTTCGTAGTAACATGATGGTACTAATTTCTGACTCTACAGCCAACTCTCTTTTTTTCTGGAAAAGGTAAAGTAGTTGTCTCCATATCCAACTCTGCTGAAAAGATATGCAATTCCAACAATATCTCCTCCCACATTTTCTGTTACACCTTCTAGATTATTTCTAACAAAACAAAATATAGTATTTTAATAATTCATTATGCATGCCAACATATAACCTAGGCAAGCCCATCATACCAGATAACATTTAGGTTAGGAAGATTTCCCATCGATGAACCGAAAAATCTACATATTACTACTGGTTTCCACTGAAGCTCACGTCTTTATTTGATGTTGAATTTCTGTCACAAAATATCAGCTGATGTAGTAATGGGCAAAAGAGCCAGAAGAGAAAGCAACCGCTTTCAGGTCAAGTCGTGTGTTAGGAAACACACAGGACATAGAAGTTTTTGAGCCAAGCGATGATAATGAGAAACATTAATGAGCACAAAATATAACTAGTATATAGGTATTTTGAAGTAAATATGAAAATCTGTTTAAAAACAATTACAGCTTCACCTAGGAATAAGTTTGTTTAGTCTTATTGTTTCAACTCCTGCTGAAAAACGTTACGGCTGGTTTGTCCAATTATACTTACATATACAAAAGCCAGCCACAAGTACTACTAGCTTCACAACTACCTACAACATTGTTCATCGAGGCATTAGATCAATAACCCTACAGAACAAAGTACTTTATGAACAATGGGACCATACACCTCAAAGTTCCAACTTGTCTCCCCATTTTCACTAAAATTATATTCAAATCTCCAACCACTAAATCAAAATAAAAGAAGAAAGTCCCCGACAACTATTATAATGTCATAACAGGAGAGTCAACATTCAATCAAAAAGATTATACAGCATCAAGAGAATCATACAATCATGGTGAAGCTCAAGGACCACGATAATGCAATATATTAAGCATGATGCACCTCTAAATCCACACATTCGCAAAGCCCTTATCAACTAAAATGTGTAGTGTGTACGCATGCTAATGTCAACTTACATTAGAAAGTCTAAATGGATAGAACTTGGGCTTCCCTTTGCGTCCATATTTCAACAGTTGAGCTCCTTTCTTTAAAGCAATTAGTGCCTGCAAATAGTAACAGAAATGAGTCTAGAGAAGACATTTCTTCAAGAACAAGTTGATAATGCATAAGGGATCTATGAATCTGACTTAGTTTTTCTTTCTCTTTTATTATCAATGAATGACAACGAGATTGAATCCTTTAACCTTCAAACAATGTTGGAAAACAAACCATTAACCGCCGAGCTAACTCACATCTCTGTATGACTAGATTTATTTAAGAAACTTATGTTAAAAGTGAACTGAATAAATGAGAATGAGAGGCAAGATTATCTTTTAGAAGAAGGGACTAAAAATCCACAAGCCTCGACCGGTGATATCTTCGATTTTTCCACTCATTCCAGATAGTTTTGCTATCACCATTTTGTCTCCCCTTTGGCTAGTAGTTAAAAGTTAGACGAAGCGCATCCTAGTGGATTAATGTTGCACTGGACTTAGATATGCAATTAATTTATGGATATATTTGGCAGTTTTGGAGATACTCATTTTAGCCTACACCGTTCTTTGATCAGCGTAAGATAAGTTTTACTGGTTCCTATACAGCTAATTAAGGCCCTGAACTACAAAAAATTGTAACTCTAAATTCTTAACTTCAAAAACATTTAAAAAACTCAGGAAGAGCATTGGAAAGCATGGACAGAAACATCGGGACCTACAAAAAATGTCCTCCCCACCACACTGCCAACCCCCCACAAAGAAATCTTACTTCAAAGATCAACCAATCTTTCTTCTTTCTATTTCTTTAACAGTCAGAATCAATCAAGCAAGTTCTTTTGAATCCCAAACTAGCAGGGATCGTGATTTCCTCTATTAGAAAAAAGGTTTAATCAATAATGCAATAATCTTTTTAACAAATATGCTTCTTTTTTTTTTGCCCTCTAAGACTACATCTGCTCCTCAGCTACTGTTGTTCTATACTATCTAAAACTTCAAACGGATAAAACAAAATAGGAAGATAAAAGTTTGACGTCAGCAAAGGGCAAGAGAAGCAAAAATAGAACAAAAAAGATCGATGAGAAGCAACGGTTACCTGCTCAATATCACGGTCGGCATCACCATAGCTAACAAGATCTGCCATTCCATGTGAAAGAGCAACCAACTTTACACCACCTCCGCCATCTTATACTCTCAACACCTCCGCTCATCATCAACTCCTACCACCGTGCTACTCCGTCCGTACACTACCATCCACACTTGAAAAAATCTTCTAAAACACCCTAACCTCTAAAACTTTCCAATAACACTAAATCGTCACAGATCTGAAAAACTCCTCTGTTTACCGACAAAACTCGCCGGCTTCCGTTCAATGCTTCAAGTCAAACAATAGTCGTCTAATGTCAAACAATAATCGCAATGATTTTGTATTTTCAACTGGAAATTACAACTCTTTCGTCCGTCTTCAGGTGGCCGGAGAAGAGTGGCGCCGCTGGCTGAACAGTTGAAGAAGAAGAAGAAGAAGGTAGTGGTGTCGGGGGTAAGTACAGGGAGAGTCAAAACAACAACACAAAAGGCGTGTGAGAGTGATGAGATGGAGAAAATTAAAACCATAACTTTCTGAATGACTACAGGTTTTTTACCATAAAAATAAAGGGACAAATAAAAACAATTATTAGATATTGGTAGTATCATTTTTCCAATATTAATTTCAGAATTAATATTTCGTATTACTTCCACCAAACGACTCCTTAATTGATCGATTCATTAATTTACGCAAATTAAATAAATATAAAAATTTAAAGTCTCATAAATTATTATTATTTTTATATTTTACACTTTAAATCACTCACAAAATTCAAATATTTATTAGGTCCAAATACAAATTTAATTTTCAAATTTTTTTAATTTAATTTATTTATTTGATTTTTGATTTGTCATGAAATTTTAAAATATAAACAAGACTTTAAATATTACGATTTAATATAAAAATATGTGAAATATAAGAAAAAGTTTTTTAATCTTGTGAACTTAAAATATTAAATAAAAAATTGGAACTCAAAAAAATATTTTGTTTAAATAAATAAAAAAGAAAGGTTGGAAAATAAATTGAAATAAGTTTGATATTTTTTAATATTCAAACGCCTATTTAATAAAGAGTCACTTAAACTAAATGAGTTTTTTTTAATGCATTGATAAATGAGGCACATTTTTTTTTTTCTCAGATATTTGACTAAGAACTTTTCAATTGCAACTAAGGTAAAATGAAAGAACAGTTTACTTTATAATTTCACATTTAAATTTTTAAACTGCATATAAAAAAGACTCGTAATTTTATTAATCCAAATCAAAATTTATAAAATGAAAAGATTCTTTAATTATGAGTGTTTTATAAATATTCAAAATTTAAATAAATATTTCTTTAACATTGACAAAGCGTAAAGAGACCACAATGCAAAAGTTGAATTAATATATACTAATTGACAAAATTCATAGAGAACTTTCCTTCATCGTCTCAGTACAGTACAGTAGCTGATGCCTTTTTCTCAATTTCTTTTTTTCATAACCAAAATTAATATATGTTACTTAAATTAATTATAACATTCCTGACAACTTCTTTTACTCAATAATATGGTCTTCCCATTGAAGCAATGTGTTCCATTTCCTTTGTTCATAATTAACAAGTTTCCCTGAGACATAGGTCCATTTATCTCCTCTCTTTTTTGAAAAATTTAAAATATAAAATTTCGAGATGAATTTTAAATTATAAACTTTATACCGGACATTCAAATTTAAGGTAAAGTAGGGGGGTGAAAGTAATACTTTTTTTTTTGTTTAATTTTAATTGTTATATTTGGGCTTGATATAATTTTAAAAAATAATAGTTTATCGCATTGCCTCTATTAATTATGTTAGTATAATATCTTGAAAAGTTGATTTGAGGAATAATCAATTAATAAAATATTTTGAAAAATCTTTTTTACGATATGTCATCAAAAGTAACGATTAATAGAAATTATGTGAACTATTTATTAGTAAAAAAAAAAAAAAAAATTCGTTACAATTATTCAAACTAAATAGAACCATCAATTATTTAAAAAAAAAAAACTAAATAGGATCTTATTGCTGATTGACAAACATTTTTAAATTTTAAGGGGTTGTTTGGTGTGATGGATAACATAAGGTTATCTCAGGATGATTTTTTAGTGTCCTCTAATTTGTTGTTAGGTTACTAGTTACGGGATAACTTATCCCAAGATTAAAAATTAATATTGGGATAATGAAATAATAATTTCAGGATAAGTTTAATTAAAAAGACGCATATATCCCTCAAACTCTTTTTTATACATTATTTTTTATTTTCATGTATATTTATATTATTTTTAATATAATTTATTATTAAAAAACTACACTACATAAATATATTTTTATTTATAAATATATTATTTGTTGAATTTATTTAATCAATTCTTATGTATTTATATTTTGATTTCTCTTAAGAGTAATAAAAATATTTACTCCACTCTTGAATTGTATATTTTTAATTAAATAATTTCTTAGTCACTTAAAAATTTATAGTTTATATATTAATTAAAATGCAGATAACTTTAATATTTTTCAATTTACGAGTGTAATATGCGTAAATGAATGGACATTACAATATCTTTCTTTACAAATTGAAGATGATTTTTTATTTTAAACACTCATCACATAAAAACGAAAATGCGCGCACGCACGCACACACAAAAAACTAATCTGAATAAGATAAAAATTTCATTTCTATGTATGGATAGCTAGAGTTTACAAAGAAGAAGGTGGAGGATATTTTTATTTTTAAAAATTAAACCATGCATATTATTTTGAATAAAACAAATCAAACATTCAACTAAAAATAATCTCAGCATAACTAATTTCAGTCATTATAACTTGTCTTCGAACCAAACGAAACCTAAAACTCTTACCACAATGCTAACTAGGGTTATATTTAATTCATTGCCTTGTGTATAAGAGAATTACAAAGAAGTAGGGTTATTATTTAATTCATCTTTTGATCATTCCAAACTTTATTGCCTTAAAAATAAAATAAAAATCTTTCTGCATCTATTTTTCCGCCATTTTGCTGTTTCCTATGATGAGTTTTAAACCATTCTTCAAGTTGTGTAATTTCCAGTATTTGAGAAAATTAATTAGTTTTTAAGGTTAGTAGTAACAAATGGGAGAAAAAAAATTGCATAATTATCAATGTGATCTTCCTTTGTTTTTGAGAAAATTGCATATTTTATTGGAGAATGAGCCCTCCTTGGATTTGGTAGGTGAGCCACCATTGTAGGCTTAAATCATGATGAATGTAAGCAACAAGGGCCCTCTTTGTTTGGAAGATGACCAACCCCTCATTCAATACTAGATTATAGATATATTTTTTGTTTTAAAAATAGATTATATATATATATATATTGTTATATAAATTATTTGTATATAATTTTTTTGCTTAATAAATCAATATCTAATAAATGAAAAAAAAATTCTTTTCTTTTGATTTTTAATTGAAAAATATCATGTGCACTTAAAATGATATCACCTAATAATTTTTCACTATATTCAACTGAGAATAAAAATCTCATTCACTCAAATGAATTTAACTTACTTTATTAATTAAATTTTCTGCATTAGCATGCTTAACGAAAAAATTTAATAAATAAAATAAAAAATTTCTATTCACAACCGATCTAATTAGAAATAAAAAAAAAATTAACTCATTTCATTTAATCACTACTAAAGTAGCACGTTTAAGAAAAAAAATTCATCATACACACCCGATCTATCTGAAAACGAAAACTCCACCCACTAAAATAAACTTAAAACATTTCATTTAATCATTTATGTATTAGCACACTTGAATTTTTTTTTAATAAATAAAAAAATATATTTTATAATAAATTATTTATTTTATGATTCAAATCAAAGATTTCTCATTAAGAAAAAATATTGAGTGGGCTTATTTTAAGTTTCACGCGATATTTCTCAAATATATTTAAAAAATAATTTTTTAAATATTGATTTGTTAAGAAAAAGGGTATATGTCAATTATTTGAATAACAATAAGGGTATATGTGAGCCACTATTGAAACGGGTGATATACGAGCTTCAAATCGCAAAACTAAAAAGTAAATCAGGACCTTTTCCCTTTTATAAAACTATATCATACAATATTTTGATTTTTTATCTTATATCATCAAATTATACTTTTCGAAACCATCCATGGTCTCAGTTACGATATCGATATGATTCGGTAATTTTTGGTATTTAAGAAAATATAGAAAAATTAAAAAACGCTATCATGAGTACTTGCATATGACTTTGATAAAAACTTTCTGATGTTTATACAGTGGTGAATTAAAAAACTATAAAAAAAAATGAGAATAGAGATTCATCTAAAGGTGGGCACTCAGTATTCGATTCAAAATTTTAAAAGCTCGAATTCGATAATTCGATGACCAGTAATTGAAATGAGAAATTAAATACCTAATTAAAAAGTTTTATTCGATAATTTGTAAATTAAGCTTCAATTCATATGGTACTGAATGCTCGTATATTTTAATGGCGTAGCTAGATCTCAAACTGAATGCCGACCTTTGAGATCCGGCTACGCCCCAATTACGATCAAAATTGAATGCTCGTACTAGAATCTGCACCAAGAAGTTGTAAGAGTGTAGTATGCGTACCAAATAGTTGATGCAATCGGGTATCCAGTTGGCATCATAGGCCGACAGGGTACATGTAAGAAATAAAAGCAGTAAATAAACAGATAGTGTAGGAATAAATCACGAAAATCAAACAAGTAGAGAAAACGCATAGGAAACTAGCTAAACAGAACACGAAGCAGGTATACATGTCTATAAAACTAGTTAATAATGATCGGAAACTCAAGTAAAAAGGAATGAAACGTATCTGAATCCATATCAAATAACATATAAAGACAAAAGAAAACAATACTAACGGTATATTGGTAACCTCAATAATAGGACATAAAAAAACAAATATCTAATATTAAACAGTCATGAAATAATATTAGCCAATAAAACCCCAAATAAAAAGTCAACATCTGGTGCAAGAATCTAATACAATGAAAATAAATAAATTACAATCCCAACGAGCGTCCATATACCGGAGTGATACATACAAGTGATAACAAAATCCATGGCCTCCCATATAACGGGGGAGTACAACAAGTAAACAACAAACAAGAATAGAACTATGCATAATGACATGATGTGATGCTAGTAAAAAAACATGTATGCTCCTCCTCCGAAACTCATAGGCCCAACAGGCAGGATTTATGGAAGGCATTCACCCATATACCCCTCATTTGGTAGCTCACTAGCCCGCATCGACAGTTGTCACCGCATACTATCTCATAATCTCATAACCATATTAGAACCTCTATCGGGTCTATTTCAATAATATTAATTTCAATATCATTGTCCGGCCTCATTCGAATAAGAAATTAATATAAAATTCAATGTCTAGTGCTTGGACGCAACCGAGTCTAGTAATAGTTCAAAAATAGTGGATAAATTTATTTTTAGTTTTTTACACTAAAAAATAAATTTAAAATCATCAATTTATAATCACATAATTCTAAAAATGAGCCATCATTGCCATATAAGGTTTCAAAATCGATGATATTGAGCTTTTGGGCATAAAATAATAAAACTTAATGCATAAAAAATATTTTTTTGTGATAATATCGTGCACAATTACAACTAATAGATCACAACCACTTTTATCGACCCTACACAGGCGCGAATCATTCCACAGCAACTAGAAATCAATCATCAATTTTTGAAACTCATGGGCATTCTCAATATCCCACCAAACTATGTTTGAGAGTCAATACAAGACCAACTTAGGATTATAATGGGTAATCTATAAAATTATCACTAATATCAAAGCGAAAAAAAAAAGAATCGGACTAAAAAAACAATCAGGGGTCAAGGGTTTCAATCTTAGAAACTCAATCCAAGAATGTGCTAAATACTACAATCATATCTAATATACGCCTAGTCTAAGATCAGTAAGTCGTAATCTAAAAAAAAAAAAAAAAAAAAACAACAACAACAACAACAAAAGTAACTGAAGGCTGCAATTATCCTCTAATGAGTCCTGATATATAAGATGAAGATAAACTATCCTTGAGTGCGGTACGAATGACATGAATCTACATTATAATACAAGGTAAACACAAAAATATTCGTCAGTACATGGATGATACTAAGTATGCAAGGAAAGCATAAAAGATATTATATTTGAAATTATTCTTTTAAATAGATTTATTGAAGAACTAAACATATCGTAGAAAACATACTAAATCTGAATAGGGGTGGCTCAACACTATTTATGGCCTAAAGCCAAACTTCTCAATGAGGCCTCGATAATTTCGTTTCAAAAAATATATAAAATATAAATTTTTTATATAAAATTTATTTTTCTAACTTTTTGAGATGCAAAGTTGTGAATAAACAACTTATAATCGATTTCTTCTAATAATTATTTCAATTGATAATATACTTAAGATATTTAACCTCTTTTGAGACATTGTTGATCTTAAATAAGATTTTATCAATTTTAATTTTGATTTTTTTTTTCACTGAGACAACTGTTACTGGAATTGTTAACATTATTCTATAGACAATATATGCATTCGAAAAAGAGTCAAGTCCTTTTATTTGATTGAGTATATCAATTAAAGTATTATTATCTCCTTGTACTATCTTCCTTGACACATTTATTTTGAAAAATAAGTCTAAACCATCAATATTGAAATTGCTATTATATGTTAGAGAGCGTTTACGGTTAAGACAATATTTTTTCAAATCCTCATCACCTAGCGATTTTATTTTTCATCACTAAATAGAAATTCAAAAACATTTTCATAAGCTTCAAATTGTCCAGGTCTATTTTGAAGAGAAACAATGGCTTGATCTATAATATATAAAAAAAATAATCAACTCTAAAAGATTGTTAAATAGACTTTGTTATTTCATTATTAACATTCTCGTCAAATTATTATTTTTTCTATGTATTACACATTTAGTACTAAATTCAGGTTCCTCATAATCAATTATTTTGACAAAAATCATAGTATTTACAAATACTTGCTCTCTATTTTTTTTTAAAAAAAAATACCAAACCTCTTTGTTGATCTATCACAATATCAATATGCATATTTTTTTACTGCAATAATTTACTAATTGAATTGACTGCAAATAATATATCATGCCAAATAGTCATACATAATAAAAATTTAAAATTTTCAAGTTCATAAGTTGCTAAACAACTAGCTTTACTTTTAGTTTTTGAATCTCACTAGCTTCTTTCAATTTCAGTAAAACATCTTTTATTTGTGGAGTTTGAAATCTTATGGCTTTAATACTTTTGATATGACTTTTCAACCGTGTTTGTGATAATGATTTAAGAGTTAACTCACTTGTTTTGGTTGCAGATGCGATTGATTATGTAATTCTTACTTTCAGTGGAAGAGAATGATTATGGGCCATGTAACTATTTATATTTCAGTAGTTATAATCATTTGAAATTGACCCATCGTTGAACTTTTATGAAAATTAAGCCAGTAAAGAAATTTTAAATTCAAGTTTGTGTTGGGATTTCCTTAAGACCTTAATTCACCTCTTACACTCTTTATACACTTGGAAAAAACTTTAACACCTAGGTTTGAGTAATAGGTAAATATCACTTGGGTATAACTACATACGTAAACGGTTTAAATCTTAATTCAAAAACTCAAGGTGTTATAGATAGTGCTTGAAATGAGAAGTGACACAAGAAAAGATTAGAGTAAATCTACTTCTAATATATCACCATCTTTCTTCATTAAGGAATCACTGAACTGGCGATGATATTTTTGTGACAGATTTAATCGAGCCGAAATTCTTTCCACCATCTTAACAATATTTTTTGTTTGTTCTAGCATACTTGGAGAGGTTATTCCTTTCCCTTGAGAAGATAAGCCAGAAAAATTAGATGAATTCGACAATACTTGATGCACTTATTATCCCAAATTTTGGGCTTTACTCTTTTTAATATAGCCAATATTCCTCATGAGAAATTTCAAGTCATTTTTAGAGCCAACATCTCAATGGCAATGGATTAGGGTTCATGTTCGTTACAGCTATATTGATATTTGAAACGATAAAGAGAAGAGATGAGAAGTAATTATTAGTCCACTGGACGTGTCAATTTGTAAGCAACTAATTTTTTTTCCTGAAAACTAGTAATCAATACAAAAAAATAGCAACAAAAAATAACATTTAGTCTCAATAATATGTGAGGGCGTTACAATCTTTATAAAATTTTATTAAAAAAAAATATAATCATATGATTCTTCTCCTCATGTTCTTTACTTTGTTCTTGATTGATGGGATACTTGTCAGAATTTCACAGTAAATGTAGAGCCAAGCTTTTATTACAATCGTAGAAGTATAAAAATTTGCGACTCACCACTTGAAAACGAAAATTTCTTGATATATGGAAGACTTGTGGATCACTACCGGAGAGGAGAGCTTTTATGTATGTAAGTTTTTATATGTACTTTTTCTGTGCGTCTTTTTTTCTTGTCAAGACCCCTTTATATAGGTGTGAATCATGATTTTGGGGGTATTTTAGTCTCCAAATACTTCTAGCGGAGTTTTGGCTTGAAAAATAAAGCTTGAGCTTGTCTTGAAAATTTAATGGACTGATCCAAATATACCTTGAATTTTATTATATAATTTTAATTTAAATATTAGTACAACTTTATTAATTAAAATTTGACTTGGTCAAATTTAATATGAATTATCCAATAAATTTTTATTATCTACAAACCTTTTTCAAACTAGCTTTAGAATTTCCTTAAAATGAATTTACAAAGTCTTAATTTTTAAATGTGGATGAAATAATTGAAAAAGGCCTTTATGATAACTTAAAAAATGAAAAATGATAGAAATTAGCCCTCATTAAAATATGCAATTGCTACGGAACAAAGTATCGCGGGTTCACTTCATGAAATTTAAATTTTTTAAAAGTTTGAATTACATTAATAAGTGAAAATAATCTTATAATTGTGGAAGTTATCAAAAATTTCTTCAACCTTATATAATCTTTCAAAGTGAACAAATCATACTTTATAAATAATGTATTGGGATATCTTAAAACGCTGAGCTAATAAATCACATATTTTTTTTTGTAAATAAATATCTATATTAACATATTATTATAAAATTTTAAACACACATAATTTTATAAAAATATATTAACCGAATAAATCAACACAAGTGATAATTAAAATTCCCCTTGATAAAACTCTGTCATATAATGTAAATAATCTCTTTATATCGAACATTTGAAATTGAAGCTAAAATTATTTCACAATCAAAACTTAAATCAAACTCCTAAATTTTACAGACGAAAGCCTAGCCAGACAAAATTAAAGTATATAGCTAAAGTTTAAATCTAGATTTATGGAGCATGTTGTTAGATCAAACATAGATTTATTTTTTTGATATGGACAAAAATATTTTTAAAAGTGATTGGTTAAATATAAATTTTAGTTTATGCATAAATAATTTTAATAAAAAAATACTTTTCAAAATAAATAAATTTTAAAAATGGAAAACTCCTGATCGATTATGGATGGTTGGAAAGTAGTGAAGATTAATTAACCAAGGACATAACATTCTCACATTTCATGATTAAGTAACAAAGTTCATGATTACCAAAGATGCTTTAGCTGAAATGCAAGTTAAATATGATATTAGTACAAAAAAAGGAAGGATTAAGAAACCTTTTACTTATAAACTTTACTATCTCATAGAAGAAATATTTAAAACCAAATTGGTAGATTAGTGTTTTATTCCAAGTATGTGTCTGAGTCTTAGAACTCTTCACAACCGAATTAAATCGTAATGAAAACGAGTCTTTATAGGACAATTGTCATTGTTTATGAATTCAAATTTGAGTGATCTATTTATGACCAGGATGAGCGCAATTAGTCATAATTTTCAAGATGTCATGTTGTGATAAAGGTAAATTTAATACAAAAAATAAGAAGAAAAAGTTTGTAAAGATTTTTGGGCATGATTTTTCCAATTTTATAAAAAGTTCTTTTAAAGAATCTTTTTATTTTTTTAAAAGGCGAGTCTCAAGTTTAAAAAGTAATTTTGACAAAAAATTTAAGTAAATTTTTTCCTCACAAAACTTCTTGTTTTTTCAGGTATAATGCATGTAATTTAAAATTAACTTCAATTTTCAATACTTTATAAATAAAATTTAAATACTACTAATTTTTTTTATAAAATTATACGTATTATATTTTTATATTCAAGCATTAAATAACTATAAAAATCGACTACACAGACGGGAAATATGTCGAATAGATAAGATAAGGGTATGTGTCGAGGAATCAGGCTAATAAACACAGGAATTAACAAAAAGTAAAGTAAAACGATAAAGAACACAAGATTTAACGAGTTTCAGCAATTTGCCTACGTTCTCGGGAGCGATAAGAGAATGTATTCTTATTATATGTTTTAGGTTACAATTAAAAGAATATATATAAATAACCCTAAATTTAATTTATCAAAAATATCATGTACCATATTGTGAGCTCCACTTAATGCTAGCCGACAAATTAAAATTGAATTTCCCTTAATAAACAGGTACTATTACTTTGCTCAACTCTACTTTATTCCTCACTTAAGACATGAGTCATATTTTCCATAAACGTATATAATTTAACTACTTTAAGCAAAGTGTTGCAACTAAATACTATTCAACTAAATATTCTTTTGAGGATGAAATAAGGATGTGAGAGTTGCAACAAGAAGATGCCAATATATATATTACCATCATGACAATCATAGTGATATAAGTTGAAAGCCGTCATTTTGTAAATGCAAATAATTAGTGTATGTGAATGCCAAAAGAGGAGGGTGAAAAAAACAGACAAAAGTAATAATTAGACTCGAAAGAAGAAAGAAGAAATTAATTAAGCTTCATGCATTAACTAAATAAATTATTATTCTTTTAATAAAAAGAAGTTAAAGAGGGAGCATTAAGTTTGTAAAGAGCAAAATGAAAAACTTTTCAGAGAAGAAGCCAAAACTTTAAAGAAAGAAAAACGGAGTTGGACTAGTGTTTGATTTGACACAACCTAACACTTTGGTTGGCTTGTGGATGACATTATGCCACTTTTTGTTTCACTTTATTAATGTTTTTTATTTAATTCCAGCTATTTTATGTCCTACAATTTTGTTTCTTTGCTCTTCAATTCACACTTTTGTATGATGTATATATAGTGCTTCATTAAGTTAATGTAAAAGAGTAATATAATGCTCAAAATATTTTGTATTTATGTTCAAGAAAGAATGATATTTTAAGAAATGTGATTATAGATTATTTATATTAGTATTAGTATTAGTATCTTGTTCGAAGGCTTTCTAGTCCCTTCTATACATGCATAAAGTTAACGATGCGTTAACTTAAAAATTATGAATAAGTAAATTATTATTGAAATATGATTGAATCATAGACACTCTTTATGTCATTTTAAATCAAATACTTAATTATAAGTTTATGAGTGAGAAATGAAATGAGGTACTTTCTTCTTAGAAGTTGTAAAGTAATGTTGAAAACAGAAGACACATAAATAATGTTATTTCAGAGAGGATTTTCATGCAAAAACATAATGTTAAAAGTGATAAGTTGCAATTCCTTATAAGTTATTCCCCCCCTCTATGTACTAATGTAAGAATAAGTAACATCTCGAGAAAGATAAGTGTTGTATTACCTAGTTATAAAGAAAATGATGATCTCAAGATTGCATTTCTTAAGGTTGAAGCAAAGGAAAAGTAAAACAGAAAAGTAATAAAATATAAATATCAGTAATGGTGTTCTACATATATATCAATAATTGGATTATTATATTATCACCATCCATTACAGCGTATACTTACCATCTATAGCTCTAACTATGGTATATTGATTAGCAGGTAAATTGTACATTACTAGCCTATCTCCTATAATTATATTTACCATTGGATAATACTTACTACAACAAAAGGTAGCGGTAATACATATGTTAAAAGCTTTATCCGCAATTAGTTATATTACTAAAGTCTTTAGCGACAATTATAAAAAGCATAGCAATTATTGTCGCTAAAAAGTCTCAATTTTAGTGACATTTGTTTAGCGACAATATAATTTTCACTAAAATCACCTAAAATTTAGGTCTCTCGTTGTCATTAATGACACACTTTATGAATAGTAAAATGGTTTACATAACTGATAAATTTTGACGGACTAAGTCGCTTATTTAAGAAACGGGAGGTGAAAGTATAAAAACAACTAAGAAAGAAAAGAACAGGCCCTTTTCGCAAGAGATGCCTTAACAGACCGTAGATGCAACAAAGAGCACCAAGCGAAACATGTTATTTTGAAGTGTTTATATTTACCTGAAGAAGATAGGACAGGCCTATTATGAGCAGATAGGTTGTTTAAACATGAATACGAACAACTTTTATTTCACAAAGGTGACAAGATCAGTTCAAGCAAGTACTAAAAGATACCGTGACCCAAAGTTACCTTCTCTTATTTTATGAATACAACTTTTTTATAATCCATGTCTAAGAGAACAGGTTCCCTTCCTACCCCCTCGCATATATGGAAACAAAAGCTAAGCACAGTCAACTATATGAGGTTAGCAAGTAGTAAACTTTAAGCACCAAGGCAGAGGAGGCTGCAAACTGGAACTCAATCAAAGGCCATTCCCTACTTTTACTTCGGTTACTACTAAGCAAATATAAAGGAAAACACAGTCACTATTAAGCAATTTCAAGAATGTGTAATTATATCCGCTGATTCTAAAGAAAAGTTTCGCTTCTTTAACTTTCTTTTACTAGGTGAAAATTACAAGTTCAAAATTTTATTTAAATGCATAGCTTAGTCTGAACATGTTAAATCTACTGCTACTAGACTCAACTATGCAGATAAACGTTTCAATGATCAACTATGCAAAGACAAATATTGATCGCTTAGTGCTGTTTGCATTAGATCACGTGTTTGTACAGTATTTGTGGCATCCAATTTAGCTTGTATTAATCCCACACGTGTAGTTGGCTGCCTATTATGAGATCATTGAAACGTTTATTTGTCTAAGGTATGATTATGGTAAATACATGAATGAAATATTATAAGAGTTCGTGATTGGCCTAAACCGACTACTCCTACTAAGGTCCGTAGTTTTGTTAGGTTAGATGGGTACTACAAACGGTTTGTAGAGTTTTTCATCCATAGCAGCAAACGTTGACTAGAAAGGAGATTCCTCTTTCAATGGTTTGATAAGTGTGTCTTGCTTTCAAAGGCTTAAGACCATTCTGACTTCTGCTTTAGTGTTGATTTGTCGGTTGAGGATCAGAGTTTTTTCGTGTATTGTGATGCTTCTGATGTTGGTTTGAGTTATGTTCTGATGAAGCAGAGTCATGTGATTGCATATACTTTGAGGAACTTGAAGACCATTTTATTGATTTATTTTTGTTATTGATTCAAAAGGGCTTTTATTTCAGAAGTGACTAGAAGGTTTTTCAAAAGAGATTTACTTAAGCACACAAAGCGTACCTACGTAGATGTTCAAAACAAGGTATCACGAGCAAAAGTTCAAATTATACAACCCAAATAAAATAAGATGCAAAAAATAAGTCTAAACTATCCTGCTTTATCCTATACTAAAATTTACCCCACATCCCGAGCCTTGTCCGCGACAATCTCCAAGCACATAATATCTCCGGGTATTCCCCAATAAATGAATACGTGACACACAATTAATCAATTCGACCTAATATTTGCCTACCAACACCAAAATTAGCGATCTCAGAATCATACCACAACTCCAATTAATTTATTCTCCCACTTTTTCAAGCTAAACATTATCTAGCTATTTGAGCAAGACGGGTTAAAACAAGTACGAAGATAACATCTAAGCTAATCCATAAGCATTAGTCAAAGGAAAACACTCATATCATAAAACAAACAACATCATCATCAAAATAATTCGTCAACATTATGTATGAAATCCAAATAAAATTGACGGGACAGAGGGAAAAATTGAACCTCAATAGATGCCTTAAATTGATGAAATGAACGAATGAGCCTTGTGAACCAAGGAAAGCCTATAGACGCTATAATTACAGAATTTGCACCTCATAAATTGTTATTTATTTGAGTATGTAAATAAATTACAAATACGATCCAAGTAATAAATCTAAACTGGGAAACACTCGAAAACGACATCGATTTGCCGAAAATTGCTTGCAATTTCAACTAAGAACCACATCCCGTCTTAATTGGGATGTTTAGGCAGTGGGATCAGGTTCATGAATGGTGTAAAATAAAATAAGTTAAAAGAAGTGATATGGAAATATACTAAATATAAAAATAAGTTAAAAATTATAGTACCTGAATTATATTAAAAGAAAAATATATATACTAAAGTGATATGGAATGTGGGGAGATAAAATAATTTAGTGTCTATAACTATGTATCCATATACACTATTTGTCTAATACTTATACATTGCAACTGTTGTGGGGTCAGGGTAATAAGTACAAGAATTAACAAAAAGTAAAGAAAAGAGATAAAGAATACAAGATTTAACGAGGTTCGACAATTTACCTACGTCCCCGGGAGCGATGAGTGGCTATTTTCTTATTATACGTTTTTTGGTTATAATTAAAGAATATATAAGTAATCCTAAGTACAATTACCAAAAATACCCTGTACCGTATCCCTCATCTAGGAGATGAGCCATACATAACAACAACAATTCATCTCAAATAGTTATGGCTAGTGGAGTATTTCAATCCCGGCTAACTCAAAATCTCCTCTAAATAATCTCAAATTTTAAATATGAATTTCTATTGATATTTTGAGTCTTACGATATATAATTTATTTAAAATAATTTATTTTTAAGATATGCCGAATTTTAAAATCGAACTTAAAAGAAACTTTAATGGATAAAAGTTGCAGAGAAGGAATTGAGATTCATATCCAGAGATATTTAAAGAAGATTTCCCAGGAATTGAGATTCATATCTAGAGATATTTAAAGAAGATTCCCCAGTTAACCACATCTTCCAATTTTATTTTACTATCAACTTTGTTGCCTATCATAAATATAGAAAAACTTATGCATTTAATTAACCGTTGCTTCCTTCTTTTTCTTACTATTACTACTACAATTTTTAGATGAGAGTTTCTCTAGATATTTTAAATTTTTTGATATATAATTTATTCGAATCGATTTATTTTATAACACGTCGAATTTTAAAAACGAGTTTATAAAAGAAGCAACAGATTAAGGAATAAGTAGAAGAAAGGAATTGAAATTCATATTTGTCAACTTTGTTGCCCATACTATCACTACTACTATCACTGTCACTACATTGTGAATCACGGGCCAAGATTTCGATATGACCTGGAGCTCGAATAAATCTTCCGAGAAGGAGAATTGGGATCTCATTAACTTTCCTTCTGTGAAACTCACTTTGTGCCATTCTACTCCCAAACACTTGTCTAACCACATGAGTGTGACAATTTATTTTTAACATCCATGAACTCTGTCTACTGCTACTAGTACTACTACCATTACAATCACTACTATTATCATTATTGTTGTTATTGTTGTTGCTGCTGCTGCTATTGCTACTTCAAGAAGCTGTTTTTGTCAAGTGATTGAAGGAAGAAGAAGATGAGCAACATGGATGTTTTTGTTGTTTAAAGAAAATCCACTGGCCATTTTTAGTTAGAAATTAGGCTAACTGATCATATTTGAGTTAGAAAGTAGGCCGAATGGCCATATTGAATTATAACAAATGAGTTGAATTACTTTTTTATTTTAATAATAAATTTAACAATGAATATTTTTTGTAATATTCTCTTGAAATTGTACAAACTGATATAATGAATGCTACACTTCAAATCAAAAACAAAAATAGTACTCTCTTTTAATCCCAAAATTTTTGCTTTTCAAGATTCAAATAATATAAATTTTAATTAATATTTTTTAAATTACTTGACGTAAAATAAATTATATAAATTTGCCAAAAAAGTATGCTTACGTGTCAGATATCAATTGGGTGTAGTATGAAATAAATGATACACCTGCGTCACACCAGATAGCGAACAATTGAATAAAGCCCTAAAGCTTCTCTCCAAAAAGCTTTTGCTTTCGCAAACGCAAATCCACATCTGCGCACCGAGTGAGCTCTAGGGTTCTTCTTTAAGGTTTCTATTTTATTCCTTCTTTTTTTTTTTTTTTGTCTCTCTCTGCTATGTTATACCAATTTGTTTGTGTAAATTGTAGAGAAGAAACGATGGGGGATGCTTATTGGAATCGTCAACCTCAGCTTCCTCAATCTGCTGGATTACTCAAACGACCTCGCTCTGAATACGGTATAAATTTTTTTTTTTGCCGTGATAATTGTTCATGTTTCTTTGAAAGAGGACTGGAGTCGTTCAAAGCGAAAGAAGTTCCGACCCCAGACAGCTTCGATAAAAGAGAAGAGGGGCAAGGAGCTTCCTTTTTTCGCTTACCCTTCATAGTCATAGAATGACTCTCTTTATATAGCTTATGCTTACGAAAATGAAGCCCGATCTCTGGAATAGAGGCCAAAAGATAATTGGAGGTGAGACAGAATGGGTAGAATGGAAGTATAGGGAACACCAATCGGAAAGACTTGTAATTACGCTAAATTGCATGAAGTTGCGGAACCCTAGAACCATTTCCCTTTACACCGACACAGACAACAAGCATGGCTCGTGTCAGGGTTACGGATGAAGATCAAGTTTCTTGAACACTGGTTACTAGGGTTTCTAGCTCTTTCTGGAGCTACGGATTTGTGTAGACCCCACTTGGTATGTAAAGATAGCATTTCTGTAGAGAGCACTCCGAATAGCATTGTATGAAGGCGAGGTTCTGAAATCAGTACATGAAGCTCTTCACCCCCATTTCTTTCTCTTTATCAGTTCCATTAGGAACGAGCCGTGAGTGAACGAAATCCCTAGTTGTAGATTAGTCCTTAGTGTGATCCTTCTAGCAGGCATGGAAGAAATGCTACATTTATACATTTGAAACATTACAAGTTGTAGATTAGTCCTTAATGAGATTTTGAAGCAAGAGAAATTCCTTGTAGTTAGTGAAGTGAGTTCAGAACATTAAGTGTTTCTTCCCATCTGACCTACTAGCCTTGGTGGATAGAGTTACGTGGATATGATGATGGTGGGAGGTAACATGTATCTATCGATTTAGTTGAGGACACGGTTATCTAAAAAATTCTTGTAATTTAGCTGGAAATAGTTTTGTGGGACGTGTTAGGTTTGCATGAACTTTGAATACAGTGTAGAAGCTAAGTGCAATTGAAGCATAAATTATTCTGTGAAAATAGGGGATAACTTCTTACTGTATCTAAGTTTTTGGGTCCCTGTGGCATTAGAGAAAATTTAAGAGTAGTGGTAAAGGGGTTTCAGAATTGTGTTTTCTGCACTAGTTTGAATAATAGGTTTGGATTTTTTGAATCCCTTCATTGGGATTCCTGGCTCGGTTGGATATAGATGGATTGAAACATTTAAGGGTGTAGGGGTTGTATCTGGTTATATATCTCCTTTATGTAGTTTCTGTGTTCATGTTTTGAAACGGAAAAACATCGGGAGGCTGGAGGTTTGTAGGGCATTATATTGGAAATGGTAAAACCGATGTGGTTTGTGAGGGAAAAGATAGGAAGTTCTGTTCCTGGCTGAAGTATTCTTGATCTAAACAATATTACTGATATTTTCCGGTTCTGGCACATGGCCTATATTTTATTTGGTAAAAATTGAATCTTAAAAAGTTAGTTTAA
>JBDJHY010000087.1:14210276-14221667 GCA_039654485.1 Withania somnifera
TGATGTCAAATCTCGACTATCCTGCAAAATTGTTCAGTTAGAGGAGTGAGGAAATTGCAAATTTGATATTACTTGCAAGTCTAACGCACCCAAAATGAAGTACAACAAAAGAACAGTTTAAGGCTAAAGGAAACTGAAATCATTTTTTGAGTGTGTGGTGAGGGGTGGGGGTAGATTGCGGGCACCAATCTCTGATGAGATGAAATCAATTCAAGTCATTAATTAATGCCAATCTAAATGAAACACATTCTCAACAGGATTACAAATACCAAAATTCAGAATAACAATCCAAACAAATATCATGTCACTTTTCCCCAAAAACAACCCATAGAAAATCATTCACTTTCATTGCTCACACCTCATGCATATTACTATCTCTGTCAAGTGTCGCTTCTTAGATATTATTATAATTTTATGCAGAGACATCCAATGCCCAAGACATCATCACAAGCTAGCATAAACTTCAAACCAAAGAAATAGATAAACACAACCAGTCGCCAGTCAGTTTGCCAAGATAAACCGAAATGGAACTAGACAATGGCATTCATAGCTACATGGCAATCAATAGAGAGCTGCTATCTTGTAATTTTTATACACATGATCAGTTATTTGGTAGATTCTAAAAGGGCCATCATGTTATAAATGAGAGATTATCCAGAACAAAAAAGAAAAAGGAAGTGATTACTTCCGCAACTACTGTTATTTAAAACCGGAGCCGTCCAAAGATAGTGAAAATAGAACCAGAATGGAAATATTACTTGCAATTCAAATAAATTTTCCAACCAGGATCATGCACGGGCAAATGATTCAAGGTCAATACGAATTTGTGATTTCGTATACTCAATCCTTTAGCATATGTAGTAAATAAGAAATAGTATAAACGAGTCTTAGAATTTAAACAAAGAAGTTGCTAGGTAAGTAGTGTTACATCAAAATAGAGGCCTCCATCACTCCAACCGTCAACTTTTGAGCGTCCACCTTGTCCAGAAGATATTAACGCTTTTAGGCCAGTTATCCAGAACTCTGCTTCAGCCTTATCCTTACAGATCTGAAATAACAGGATACATGAGTAACTCAATGAAAACCAGAGAAAACAATAATAGGTCACAGGTATGGAAACTTGGTCTATATAACTAACCAGATCAAGCGATCTTTTTCCGTAATTGTATATAAGAGAGAAGGACAAGTAGTCCTTTTCAGGACGAAGATATCGCCGAAAAACAGCCTGGAAGTTAAAAGAATAGGTAAGTCTTAAGGAGTTAATCCTACTTGTAGAACAATTTAAGGTTGTTATGAGAGAGGTATTCATCATAAATTCAAATTGGAGCTCCTTAGAGAAGAAGATGATCTCACAGTTCTTTGCCCAGGAATGATTCTAGACACTGAAGCTAACTTTAAACTCTTTTCACCGCTGCTAGAGATCCAAACTAAAGATGACTCGTCCTGAAAATTTTCCACAAAGACCAACTTGAGCAGTGTTGTCAAAGAAAAGAATCATAGAGAAGCACCAAAATTTGTTGAGGGAAAGCACAATTAAAGACACATTTTAGAGGAAACAGAAAGTTCCATAGGAACAACTCATGGTACCACCACTGGAAATGTAACCACAGCAAACAAATCATCAAGCCTATGTTGCACCTAACTTCAGGGCTTAAAAAAAATCTGATTGTACAAAAAAGTCGCTGCATTTTGTCACCAATTTTGAGCAACCGAAACATACTACAAACCATTCATATGAAGTTCCTCCCAGAATGTTTCCTATTTTATGTATATCAACTTTTGTCACTTAAAGACTAAAAAGAGCCTCAATGAATGATTGGATGGGAGTCGCAGCTGAAGAATGAAAAAGGTCATTGGTTTAACATGAAAGGGGGGAAGCTATCCACCATTTCAACTTTTTCTTTCCTCAAGTAAAAGATGACCAGTTTTACCATACTACATAGGATCAGAAAGATTTTGGGAATAAATTTTATAGAGAAAACAGATGATTATGATGCAATCCTTTTTCTTTTTTATTTGATGATAACCTTGGTGTTTGGGCCAACTTATGCGCACCTTGGCCAATTCCACGTGATACATGCTTCCTCCCAACAACACGTATACCGTGCAAACCTGTCCATTAAGGCTTGGACAGATGGAGAGAAATAACCTAGTGTTTTTTCCTCCAATTTGAGACCTCACGATTCTCACCTCCACTTTATTGAACACTAAATCACACCTTAAAGGTAGAAGATGCTGTTGTACTTGGAATTACCACAATTCAGCAGTCCCATACCAAACTTTCAATCAAAAATTGACCTTCAAAAACTCATTCAGTATCAGACTGAAACATTCTTTTGATTAATTTGGAATCCCCATAGCACATAATGTGTACATTTTAGGCAGATTCCTGCTATTTCATATCACATTATTATAAGTACTAATTTCTGTCTCTACAGCCAACTCTCTTTTTTTCTTGAAAACGTAAAGTAGCTGTCTCCATATCCAACTCTGCTGAAACAATATGCAATTCCAACAATATCTCCTCCCACTTTTACACCTTCTAGATTCTTTCTAACAGAAGAAAATATTGTATTTTAATAATTTATTAAGTATGCCAACATATGTCCTACGCAAGCCCATGATACCAGGTTACATTTAGGCAGAGTTCCCATCCATGAACCAAAAAATCAACATATTACTACCGGTTTCCACTGAAGCTCGCATCTTTATTTGATGTTGAATCACTATCACAAAATATCAGCTGATGTAGTAATGGGCAAAAGGGCAAGAAGAGAAAGCAACCACTTCCAAATCAAGTTGTGGGTTAGGAAACACACTGGACACAGAAGTTTTTGAGCCAAGAGATGATTATGAGTAAAACATTAAAGAGCATAAAATATAACTAGAATATAGGTATTTTGAAGTAAATAAGAAATTTTAAGAAAAAAATTACAGCTTCTTCTAGGGATAAGTTTGTTTAGTTTTCTTGTTTCAACTCCTGCTGTAAAATATTACAGCTGGTTTGTCCAATTATACCTACATATACAAAAGACAGCCACAAGTACTACTAGCTTCACAGCTACCTACAGCATTGTTCATCAAAGGCTTTAGGTCAATAACCCTACAGAACAAAGTACTTCATGAACAATGGGACCATACTCCTTAAAGTTCCAACTTGTCTCTCTCTCCATTTTTATTATAATTATATTCAAACCTTCTATCACTAAATCAAAATAAAAGAAGAAAGTTCCTGATAAATATTACAGTGACATAGCAGGAGAGTCAAGAATTCAATCGAAAAGATTATACAGCATCAAGAGAATCATACGATCATGGTGAAGCTCAAGGCCCATGATAATGCAATATAGTAAGCATGATGCACCTCTAAATCTATACGCTCATAAAACCCTAATAAAAAAAATGTGTAGTGTCTACACATGCTAATGTCAACTTACATTAGAAAGTCTAAATGGATAGAACTTGGGCTTCCCTTTGCGTCCATACTTCAACAGCTGAGCTCCTTTCTTTAAAGCAATTAGTGCCTGCAAATAGTAACAAAAAATGAGCCTAGAAAAGACATTTCTTCTGGAACAAGTTCATAATGCATAAGGGATCTATTACTCGACTTAGTTTTTCTATTTCTTCTTTTATCAATAACTGATAACGAGATCGAATCCTTTAAACTTCAAACACGCGTATGTAGGATAGTTGGCAATCCCACTCAGTTCAGTCTATACCATTTATAAAGATAAGATCTACCGCTTCTAAATACAGCCAATTAAGGCCCTGGACTACACAACTCTGTAACCTGAACCATGGAAATGTGAACAGGGCCATCTAAGCGGATAACCAATAACAGCCCTCCTCTAAATTCTCAACTTCAAAAACATTAACAACTACGGAAGAGCATTGAAAATCATGGGCAGAAACATTGGTACCTATAAAATGTGTTCTCCACCACACTGCCAACCCCCCCCCCCCAAAAAAAATAAAAAAAAGCCCCAGCACACACACATAAAAGAATCTAACTTCAAAAATCAACCAATCTTTCTTCTTTCTTTTTTGCTCTAACACCTACTTCAAGAATCAATCAAGTTCATTTGAATCCCAAACTAGCTGGGATCGGCTATATGCCCATTTTACATCCGGATAGTGATAATTACCTCTAAAAAATGCACCATAAAAGAAGGTTTAATAAAAATCTTTTTTTTGGAAGAAGGTTTAATAAAAAATTCTTCAAACAGATAAAAGTTTGATGTCGTCAACGGGAAAGAAAAGCAAAAACAGAACAAAAAGATCTCCTACTAGCTAGAATAATTTGCTGAAAAAACTCGAAAATCGAGGTAGAGAAGTAAAGGTAACCTGCTCAATATCACGGTCGGCATCCCCATAGCTAACAAGATCTGCCATTCCATGTGAAAGAGCAACGAATTTTACACCACCACCACCACCATCTTCTACTCTCAACAGCTCCACTCATCATCAACTCCGACCACCACGCTACACCGTCCGTACACTACCATCCACACTTGAAAAATCTTCCAAAACACCCTAACCTCTAAAACTTTTCCACATCAACACCTAGGACTAAATCCTCACAGATCTGAAAAACTCAACTGCTTCCGGTCAAACAAAAATCGTCTAAGTCAAACAACAATCTCGTAGTGATTCTGTATCTATCTTCCGTCCGTTTTCAGGTGGTGCCTCTGGCGAAGCGGTTACGTTTTTGGGTGTGAGAGAGAGAGAGAGAAGATTGTTTGTTAAGAAGGTAGGTAGTGGTGTCGGGGTAAGTAGAGGGGACAGTCAAAGAAGAACATAAAAAGGCAACTGAGAAAATTAAAACTAAAGACATTTCCAATGCTTTTCTTTTTCCCTTTATCAATTAACCATGAGAAAAAGTAATTATTTTTTTAAAATGTTATTCATCATTTATTTTTTCTCATTACTATTTCAAAAGATATATCAAACACTTATTTATGATTCTTTTATGCTAGTTCATATTTCGACATGTAATATAATTATATAAATGTTCCCTTTTCTTTTCTAAATCCTCGTTTTGATTTGATTAATCTCACGAATTTCAAAGCTCATTAGTCATCCTTGACATTTTGATTTTTTAATAAAAATTACGGAATGCATTGAATACTAATCCAATAATAAAAAATAAAAAATCGATTTTGAATGGATTACTTGATAGCCCCTTATTTGATAGAATAATACTAAGATAAGGTCAAAAAAATCAAGTTAAATATGAAGAAGTCGCAGAGTATGAGATTTGCTTTTATTTTTGGACTATGTTAGAACATTTTTTAACTTTCTAAGAAAAACTGTTGCTATCATAAATTTTAACTCTTAAAACACATTTTATCAAATCTATCTATTTTTTTACGTTCTCTACTTTTTAAAATTTTATAATTTAAATTTAAAAATTAAAATATGAAAGATTCTTTAAATGCTCCTTGACATGTAATAAGTGGGAAAGTTAAATTTTTATTTAAATAAAGTATAATCAATGCAACATTAGTTTGACTTTGAAATAATATTATGAAGAAGGTTTTATTTTTTTTTGGCAATTAAAAAAATTGTTATTAAATAATAATAAATATAAGATTTTTTTTCATTCAAACACACTAGTTAGAGAGAGAAGTTCTACCGTTACTTTCCTTTTTTATTCTACCGTTACAATAGAACCGTTTAATTTAGCACATAGATTTATCTCAAATGGGGTCGTCAGCCGGCGATTCTCCTATCTTCATTAGTTATTTAAATTCATAATTACCAACTGACACAAACAAATCTGGAGAGTAATGCAAACAATTCTCTACCTTATGTCATTACTCTCACAAATGCACCCAATTTAAAATTTGAACTCTAATCGCCATGAAGCTGAGTTGGTTACAACAAAAAGCATAACTCACAACGAAATGCCGATAGTGATTTTTAAAGCAAGAGATTACTATGTCGTCATGGCAACTCCTTGTCGAAGAACCATAGTGGGTTGAGTTCTGAAATTGAGGCCCCAAATCGACGTTATCAGGTCCCAATTTGAGGAACATTTCCACCAAAAGGATCGATGAAGATAGGAGTCTATGATAACTTTAATATATTCTTGACATTTACAAACGATGAGGATTTCTCTGCTATACTGTATAAACGGATAACCGATATTGATGGATTTCATGTGTAGTTGCAGAAATGGACTCCGGATCTCAAGCCGGGGGAGGATATTCCAATTGTTCCTTTTTGGGTTCCACTTTCAGGTTTGCCATTTCATATGCATACTTGGTATTACATCAAATAAATTATTGCCGGAATAAGAATTTCGATAGAACTTGATAATGCTACTAGAACAATGAACATACCTAGTATGGCTAAAGTGTGTGTAGAAATTGATCTGTTGAAACCTTTAGTTCATAGTGTTTGGGTTGGTACTGAGGATGAAAATACCCCTCTTAAAAGGATATTTTCAAAAAATTAAGTATGAGAGTATTCCTAAGTTTTGCAAACACGGTAAGAAATTAGGTCACGATATTTTCAATTATTGGATTCTTGAAAAACAAAAAACTCAAGAAAAGGCTCAATATGAAAATGAACAAATCACTAAGCACACTAAAGAAGAAGTGAAAACTCAACAGATTAACAATCAAACCAGTCAACAGTACAGGGAAGAAGGGAACAACAATCAAGGTGAAAAGTTAGAAACACAAATCAGAGGATGGGATAGACAATCTAGTCAAAAATTTATGTATGGAGGAATAAAAAGAGGTAAAAGTGAATCTCCAAAAAGAATGTATGAATCAAAAGGGGCTATATTTGGCAGTGACAAATCTCACCCCTCCCACCCCCACCCCCACCCCCACCCCCACCCCCAGATGATAACGATAATACTCAATGGGACGGAAATATTATTATAAAATTTGAAAAAGGGATTGAGAATTCTACAAAGATTCAAGATACATCTCATGAAATAGAGAATAATCACTATTAAGAGGTATTAAACAAGAGCAACAAAGAATCAAAGAAAAATACAAAATAAGTTCAAACAAGTAGTGCCACAACAGAACAAAGAGGTGAGGAAATTGAAGAGACAGATCAAGAAAAGAGCCAAGTGATTATGATTAACGGCTCTAGTGAATTACAAGTTGACATATTTGGAGGAGAATGGGAGAATTACACTAAAAAGGTTCCAAAAAAATCTGGGAAAAAACAAATTCAATGAATTCATTACTGAACAAACAATTACCATTACTTAAAATAGTTTTGATGAATTAATAGAAGAAGCTGAAAGTCATCTGGATAACAATAGTAAAAATAACCAAAGTCATCAGAAAGAGGTGACAAAACTAGAAAAAGATGAGGATAAAGAAGAGGATGAATGGATGACAAGACATTATTATCATCAAAGGAAGAAAATACATCTATCATCATCATCAGAAAATACATCATCATCATCATCATCAGAAAATACTTCAGAATCATCATCATCATCATAATAATAATAATAATAAGAACCATTACTCAAAATAATTTTGATGAATTAATAGAAGAAGTTGAAACTCATCTTGATAACAATAGTAAAAATGACCAAAGTCATCAGAAAGAGGTGACGAAACCAAGAAAAAATGAGGATGGGGCAGAGGATGAATGGGATGACAAGACATCATCCTCATCATTCCCAGGACATCCTCATCATCATAATGATGATGATGATGATGACGACGAAGTCCCATGCCTCCATGGAGAGGCTAAATTTTTTTATAGCGAGTTAGGATATATCCTTAATTGTCACTCAGGAACCTTTCATCAAAGAGACCAAAATAGAGAAGTATATGAATTGTCTTGATATGAAAGGGAGTTATGATGATGATAAGAGATCAAAATAGAGATGATGATGATGATGACGAGATGAAGTCTCATGCCTCCATAGAGAGGCTAAATTTTTTTATAGCGAGTCACGATATATCCTTAATTGTCATGTAGGAACCTTTCATCAAAGAGACCAAAATAGAGAATTATATGAGCTGTCTTGATATGAAAAGGAATTATGTGAATCGTATAATAAAATATGGATTTTCTAGAAAGATAAGATAGACTGTTCTATTTAATCAAGTGAAGACCAAATAATTACTTGTAAAATCCAAAATAAAGAGAATCATTTCTTTATTTTTATTGTTTATGCTAAATCCAAGGCTTCAAGGAGAGAAGATCGTTGGAGATATATGAGAGTGTTTTCAAGAACTATAAATGAGCCTTGGGATGTCACATGAGACTTTAATGATATTTTTTCTGTGAATGAAAAAAGTGGGACATACCTTACAAGTTAAGCAAAAGTATTTCATTTATAGAATGCCTCCTTGATTTTGGTTTGAGAGACATTGGCTACTCTAGTAGAAATTTACTTGGTGTCATAAAAGAAAGGAACAAAATATAATTTGGAAGAGGTTGGATAGAATGGTGTGTCATGAATAATGGGATGACAACTTTTCCATTTGCAATGTCTAACACATGGAAAGAGTTAGTTTTGATCATTGCCCTCTACTTATTACCCTTGGGAATAATCAGGATATTCACATTAAATACCGTAGATTTCTTAACTTTGGGATGAAATAAATTGTCACAATCTGATTTCGCAGATCATGATGGCACCTTCTATTCCACCAGTAGGAGAACCAACCCCGTTATCTGTAGTTGAAGCGGAGGACTACTATATCAAATACGGAAAGAACACATATAATAATCAAAATAACATTAGCATAAGTAACCTTAAGTAAAAAGGATGAATGAATGAACAGTAGCATAAGGCACAATATCCCACGTATCATGAAGTTACAATTAACCAACAATAACAACTAAGTAGTAATAGCAATAATAAAGTAAAGCAAGTAAACGCTAACAAGTCCCCCAGATGGAAGCTCAGCGTACACAGCAACATGCTCACCCATAGGCCCCCATGACGACCTAAGGGTACACTGAAGAAAACAAGTGAGGAAAGTAAATACAATCACATGAAGTAACCAGTCTTACGTACGCTCTTCCTCCAGTACCCATAAGCCCAGCAAGCAGAACCCATAGAAGGCTAACTTAAATATTCCTGGTATATCACTCCTCCGTCCTATACCCCTCTTCGTGTCAGCTGCAGCCAGAGGCAAGGTTCATGTAGGTATATCACCACGTACGATCTGTAACCTCATCATAACCTCACATCCCAAATCTCAGAACCTCAAAGGTCTCAACAGTCTAGCATCTCATACCAAATATCAATAGTCTTATCAAGGCGTCCTTAAAAAGTCAAGGCGTACAACGCCTATATATCATAATATCACCAAAATTCTCAATAGCTCGGGTATCATCAAGTTTCCATAACCAGTGATGCTATAAGTGTCAAAAAATTATACTCACTGCCATACGACGACAGACTCAAGTTCCATTGGTTGTACTCATTGCTGAACGGAGTCAGTCTCAAGTCCCAATATTTATTAATCAAATGTTACTTCCTGGTGCCAGGAGGTAAAGCCTGGACTAAAACGAGTGAAAATAATATTACCGGGAGCTCGATATAATGCCAAGTTCAAAATAGTTAAAAAGCCATTTACTTATATTATTATTAAATATTCCAATTTAACAACTTATGTCATTATTAACCATTATTACTCAAATCATTCTCTAGTCTCTACGACTCAATAATAAAGTGGTGATACTAACCCAGCCCCAATGCACTCTCATCAGAGCCATAGGCCCAACTTCTCATTTCATGAATGTACAACATATCAACAAATATATATACAAGCATGTGATCATATAATAACAATCTTTTATGCCCTGTACAGGTATCTAGCCAACTTCTAAGTCACAGATATCATATCAATCATATGCCAAAATATAAATATCAACATGAGACGGACGAAAGAATGATACAGGATCACTATATCCACCTATCTTCCCAACCCATGGATGTTATTTAGTACAATTATTAAAGCTATAAGCCAGAGATAGCTCCACGGAGCCTACCTATTGTCCAACGATAAAGTGCTGCAAATTCACAAATCTTACTCTGAATGACATCAAACGATCTTCGAATGATCTAAAACTTGCACCAAAGTATTCTACATGTTAACACGAGTCTAACAGTATAATTTATACTAAATTCCGGAATGAGTCTAAAATTGAGCCTAAAATGGGCTTGCAGGGCCCATTCGTCGAAACGAAAAATAAATTTCACTACGGGATTCACAATATTATCAGAAACTCGTGCTCCAAAATTGAGCATAATTCGAGTGCCGGAAGGGCTTCAAAATAATTCGGACAGATTGACTACAATAGGGTCAAAGATTCAAGATTTATGGAATTAAATGAGGAAATTTGACGAAGTAACTATGCTATGGAGTGAAATAAACTCAAGAGACAATAATTTATCCAATAATACAAAAATTAATTGGAGAATTTGAGTTTTCATAATTAGGGTCATTAATGGAGGAAAACTTCAACCTTCAAGGATTAAAGCGGAGAAGAAGACTTACCAATAGTGGGGAAAGACGTTAAAATTCTTCAAAAACTTTTCCACGAATTTTAACAAATTTTCCTAGAAAAAATCATACAAGAACAAGAGGAGAAACTGAGAAAAGAGTTGAAAAATAAACTGAAAAATCGAGGTCTGCTATTTTAACTGGCTGCGACTGAGTGCTTTCTTGCTAATATTTTTAATCTTATTTACCGATATCACGCTATTGGAGAGTGATCATTCTAAATATTAAATTAAATAATTTTTAACTTTTAATTTTTTTTACCGCGATCGCACTTATTGAAGAAAGTCTGCAACTGTAGAATTTTCAAATGAAGGCACGGAATTAAAATGGAGTACAACAACAATAACCCATATATGTATTTTGAGCGAAAACTGTGGAACAATCGAAAACGGAATCCGAGATCATTTCAAAAAAATGTTAACCAAGTCAACCATTTGGTTAAACCATAAAATTCCCACCAACACCTCGAAAATGCAACAACAAGTCCGGTAAACGAACAAACACATCCACTAGCCTAAAATCACTATTCCAAAGCTGATTGAACCTTCAGAATTCAAATCTGACACTCCGAACACTAAAATACCACTCAAGCTCCACTTTAGGCCTAAAACTTAACTAAAATTCGCAAATTGGCACAATTTGCAAATGAAAACCCCGAAACACAAACTTAAGGTCAATCTTGACTTTGTTAGTTATTTCGGAGCTAAAGGAACTGTCGAAATCTAGTTCGAAGCTCGTATTGAAGGAAAGTTGACTTTTTTCAATGAGTAGTTAGTTTCAAGCTCTACAGCAGGAAATTGGAGATATGTCTCAACCGAGCCACCAGGGATCCAAACTAACAGTCCCAGTAAGTCAAAATGACTTGGGGGTAACTAATGAAATGCTC
>JBDJHY010000087.1:14281618-14294609 GCA_039654485.1 Withania somnifera
TAGCTAATATTTAGATAAAAATAAGACGTTATAGCTGAAATTTATCTAATGACACGACGTAGCCACAATTTTGATAGCTAAATAAATAAACTAGATATATTATTTATATACAAACTTCACTTTATAGATTTGTATATGAACCTCAAAATTAGCTTTGTATACGTATACAGACTTACATGATTAGAGATTTATGTAGGAAAGATTACTCAAAACCTAACTTCACAATTCATAATTAATTAATATCACAGCAGTTTTTCAAAATTTTAAAAATCACAAATTTTTAATCAAACCCACAAAAATATACGTGTATCTGTAACTTCATACATAACGTGTCTATGAATATATAAGTGTATATGTGGCTTCATGCGAAATATCCGATCCAAATTATCTGCTGATACATTATCTAACAATGTATCATCGAGAAAAAAATTAAAATATTTTGTAATTTATGAAAAATATGTGATGGATTGATATTAGAGTCTAAAGAAGTGTGATTTATGTAAGTTGCCCATTTATATATAAGCCCTGAAATATACAAATATAAAAAAAAAATTATATTTAATTGTTTAATCTAAACCTTAATTTCAAATGGTAATTGCTTTAAACACTATGCCTCGTAATTATGACTTCATGTTTTCTACTACACGTAATTTATTCTTCTTTAAATTCCTTCCGAGAAACTCCCCTTTTTTTCTCTTTATTAACTCAAATTCATAACCTTAAAATAGAAAAAAAACTATACTTATCATTCGAGCTTACGTGCAGTAGATACATAGTGTCTAGTGGCTCATTGTTGAATAATAAAATGGAACCCTCTTGTTATTTCATCACCTTAAAATGTTGAGGACTGTTTCCTATTTATGCACAAGCTTCATGGTAATTCTTATCTTGCAAAATGAAACAAGCAAACAAAACGGAACAAGCTTTGCTTTTTTCGGAAACCATCCCCTCTGTTTTATTTTAGTTGATTCATATTAACTTTGACACTCTCCTTAAAAAAATATTTATTAAAAATTTATTTTACTAAATTAATATTATTAATTATACTTTAAAAATCTAAATTTTGATTACTAACCATTTAATGACAGGATAGTATGTAAAAAAAAGTTGATACACTTCTAACTGAAATAACTATTTTAGTAAGAGAACACATAAAATGGAGTGGAAGAAGTATATATTTTCGGAAGAATTTCTTTTATACTTACCTCTTAACTGAAATATGGTTTGGACTGCAGTTTCTTCAAATTCCACATGAGAATTACGTGACGTATAAGCTCTTGTTGCTAGTTTCTTTTCTCTAATTTGTATTCCTTTCCTGGTGCATTTGCAAATTAGGCGTAGCCAAACTTCAAAAACAAATAATTCACTAAACTTCGATATATTTAAGGTATGGACGCCAAGTACAGTATATAACAGAGCTTTGCTTGTAAATTTAAACAATTAAATACTTGTTTTTGGAGAATTAAACTCATTCTAAATGCCAACTTGCTGACACCCAACTAATTTAGGGCATTTTTTTTTTTTTTTGGTATCAATGGGAACTCAAACTAAGACCACAGAATTTTCAATCCATTTTACTGACCACTGGCAGCCTTAGGCGCCAAAGAAGTTGATTCAATTTTGTTAGAAATGAAGAAAGCGTAAACAAAAATCCTAATTAGACAGTTCCTAATACTATTCTTTTACTCTCTTTTTTCAAATGTAGAGACGGCAAAACCCGCATTTCTAGTTTCCCAGCTCGCACCATAGAACGCATTACTATAATTATACATCACACATGTATCACTACAACCAACTGAATGGCTCATCAACGCTCACAGAGGGTGGAACATTCATTTACTACTACTATTATAACATACCCAACAAACTAATATTCTTTCAATTCCCACCAGATCCTAACTAAATAGCAGAGGTCTCCACATCCCCCAAAACTGACCCTTCTGTGATCAGCAGGATGAAAATATCGATCACATACTCTTCGAATGGCCTAACGCAGTCGAAACCTGGTCTAAAATTGGAGAGGCTAGTACCTCAAACACCATCCTTAACTCGAATGGCATGAACTCCAACTGGCCGGATACATGGAAACTGTTACATGGTAAGGCTTTCAACAGCAGGTTAAATGGAGTAACATATTCCCCTAACATTGTCAAATCTGTGGTTCACAAGAAACGATAACATCTTCAACAATAACCACAATCACACATCCTACACCAACATCATCCAGCAGGTCACTGAATACGACCTTCTCATTCATAAGGAAATCACCTCTCCTATGCATACAACAATGTTGGTTAACTGGATACCCCCCAGCAGTGCAAACATCAAGCTAAATGTTGATGGTGCAATGTATTAAGTCACCAGTACATGGAGGAGTCGGAAAGGTATTCAGAGATTCTAATGGAAACTGGTTACTGGGATACTCTGAAAGAAAAGCACAGACTACCCCTTTGCTAGCTGAAATACAAACACTAAAAAGAACACTGGATCTTGCAAAGCAACACAACCTAGTGCCTCACACAGTTGAAACAGACTCCACTGAAATCATAAAATGGCTAACTAATGAGTTTGATATGTTTACTAACTTATTATTCAATTGCAGGTCCTCTCTAATGCAGTTGAAGGTAGCTCGAATGGAGCATGTATTTAGGGAGCAAAATGCAGTTGCAGATGCCCTTGCAAAGGATGGGGCTAATAGGGCGACCTTTTGTGTGGATAATGTCTTAACACCCCCCACCCCCCTAGTTTTGGACTTACGGATGATATTATGCAGACAAAAATTGCTAGAAGATGTACTAGCAATAACGTTCTCCTATTGTGCCAGGATGTGGCGCGCATACTACTACTGCTTCATCCTCATCAAGGGCCAACAGCTATGCTGCACCTTGATGGTTATTTATTTATAATATCATTGTTTTAGTACCAAAACAAATATCACCAGCACTGCCTTGTGGCTTATACATACCGACAAAAGTAAATCAGTGGGTACTAAAACCAAACAGGTAATACATTGTGTTATAAACAACAAAATACAGATAGCCACAACAGACAATACAGTGTGTTATAATAACAAATGCAGATAACAAGAGACAGGCAATACATTGAATTACAACAACAAAATGCAGATAACAAAAGAAACCTCACCACGCCTGTGCTCTTATCAACAAAATTAACCTATCTGCCCTTTTATGAACTTCGTATCAAAGTATAAAACTTCTACCACCACAAAAGGTTGCACAACTAGTATCAGTAACAAACCAGGCGAATTAACATCAGGAACCTTACAGTGAACTCAATCTATTTGTTTCCTGTATATGAGGTATTAGCAGCAACAAGTCGCCAAATTCTGGTTTTTTATATATACATAGTAAGAAAGTAATCTGCTACCGCAGTTCAATTAGCTAGACGTGCAATGGTCTATTGAAGGTATAAATTATCAGTAACCTTTTACAGTTTATAGGCAAGTCAAAATGCAATGAAAAGACGCACATACTGTCACTAGCAGTTGATTTTGTGTTCTCTGAGCAATATTGTACAAGCCACAATAGAGACTGCTAGTTCCCTTGGAGAGAATCAGCACTGTTCATCATTATGCTTACCTTCATTGGATGCTCAATCTGGACGTAAGCTTATTCTCTTAAGCAGTAAGATCTTATGGTCTTGCTTTTTGTCTCTTCAAATGATTTATTATGTTCTTTCCTTTATCAATATTGATACAATGTTCTAAAAGAACAGTTTGCAGAATTGCAGCAATCAAACATCTCAAGGGCAAAGATACGAAACAGTACAGAAGACAAGACAACAAAGTTTAGACTTGGAAAAGAAAAAATGAGGATTCTATTTTAGAGGATCTTTAGGTCTGTTAGGTAGCCCAGTGGAAACCCCCACTCAACTCTAGCTGTCTAGCTAGAGTGATAGCAAACCATGTCTGTTTGCAGAGATCCCAAGGCGCCTGTTTAAGTTATAATGTTTTCGATAAGGCATTTGGAGTATGAGGTAAAACCTTAAGACTGAAGGATAGAAGCCACCTATTCATGAAAGATTTAACACTTACATCCTCAAAATGAATAGTTCAATCTATGCTCAAGTTTCACTGATTGTTGGTAGCTTGTACAGACACTCAATACCATAAAAAATAAATAGGAAATAGTAACCTTACAATTTTCTATTATAGTGCTCTTATCAGCCTCTTCCTCCGGCTATGTTAACTGTATGAATCAATGGGAAAACTGCTACAGATACCAATTATACGGATGTGTAATGTCCTCAGGGTTCAAAATTTTCTCTACAAATTATATATGGTAGAAATGGAAAATCAAATGGTAACTGGTAAGTTTTTCTTGAATTGTAGGTTCAAATATTTGATTCACTGAAAGTAGATGTATAGATAGTCACGATCTGAGCCCCAAAAGGTGGGTGTTTGAAGCTTTTAAGCATAGTGTCTTTTTGGGTTTGGAGTTATTGCTTACCATATTTTTTTAATTTTATAATTTAGGATTTCAATTCATTGGTGAAACCCCTGCATATGCAACAGAGGATAGAGGAAATAGCAGAAGATCAAAATATATTGAGTGTAGAAGGATCTAGAACAGTTCACATGCTAGGCAATCACAGTCAAATTGCTACGGGGGTATGAGATCTAGGGAGGCCAAAACCCTCAATCAAGAGAACCAGATGAGGATAGACGCAACAAAAAGCCAGTTAAGATAGAACAATTTAAGATGGCGGTTGTGAATGGAAGCGATTGTGTGCAAGTATCGCCCATAATCTCTCTTTGTTTCATTAGGTATGAAAAAATGTATTTCCTAAAGCAAGCAACTAAAAGCAGTATAATGAGTAGTGATATGGCCGTCAAAGAAACACCAATAAGAGTAGTTCAATGCTAAGAACTTGATAGTGGGGGTCATGATTCTCCAACAGTATGACCATATCCCCTTAATCTCCGTACTCTAACTATTAGTGTCTTCTATCCAAAAATGCTGTTGGATGAGCATGGGCCTGATGGCAAGGGAAGGAGATTGCAACCATCAATGGATTTAACAGGAATCCCCAGCATGCAAGATTACAATGGTATGTGAGATCGGAACAATCAGAACGGAATTGGAGCACAAGCAGATGATTCTGCTTGAGCGATGAGCCAACAGTACACACCATTTCATACTACATTGCCATTTTGTTAGAAACTATAAAGCTTCTTGTCAGTCCCCCAGGCATTACCCAAGCACTGGAGATAATTTTAAAGGAATAGGAAGCTCCAAACAAGCAGGTCTAACAGAGAAAGGATAGTAGAGATCATCCAGTATTTCATGTTTAAGATAATTGGGAGGGAACAAAGTAGGAAGGGCACTGAGACACAAGAAAACTTGATATTTCAGGAAAGAGCATTGATAGACTGGATTGTTGATATTGAACACCAACAATATTTTGCTTCTTTTTCTGCTTATTTTGAAGCACACAGCAACTTCCCATTTGCATAGATGACTAAAAGTTTACCTAGAAGCAAACTTCAGGGTAGACTGCCCCCTTTGTATACAGCTAGTATACTGGGATTCTTCAATCCCTTTTTTTAATTAGTAATGACAAGTATTTCTGAGTTTTAACAAATAATTAAGTTTCCCATGTTGAGGAATTTGCCTGAAATATTTGTTCATGAAATAGAAGTACAAGATATAGTATGCAAAATTTAAAAAACATTGAAGACAAAGATGAAATAGCAAAATGATCCTCAGGGAAATGTCTGACAAAAGGATGATGACTACCCTTCTCCCACTGAAAACGGAGAGCGGTGACCAGTGGTCATTATTAACATATGCTAACCAAAAGGAATTGTACAAACCCAATAAAACTATAAAGTAATTGCACTATCTAGGACAGTGCAGGTACAAATCGCAGTGAGATACCCACCGTTAACTCCATAAAACTCTATGAGTCGCACCAAACAGCTGCTTCCAGATGTACAATGTATTGTAGCATCAAACAAGCAGCTGCCTCAACCTTTACTAAAATAGACATCCACAAAAGAATAAAACTCTACACTCTTACGAGGATTATCTACTATAATTTGTTCAATCTCCTAAAACCACCCCATTTGCATTTCCCAACAGGAGTTGATTCCTCTTCAAAGACCAAAGAGCCCTTAATGAGGAAAAAATGGAAGGTACATGGAGGTTAGCAAAGGAAAAGGGCGTGCAACACTTCGACTTTCAAGAGAATCAAATCAATCACTAGAAAAAAGTCAAAACCAATAATGGGAAAAATCCACCAGTTCATTAAAAGATTCTTTTCCCCCCATCTGAGGCAGTTCAAAGTATATAGCCTGTTAGTCTTACAATGAGCTTTTGGGAGATTGAAATACTTCTCAGGATGTGAATTGACTTTCATCAGCAAATTGGTGATGTTCTTTCTAGATTCAACAATTTCACGGGTCAATAAACTCAAGATAAGAAAATAACGACTAACCTGCTTGTTACCTCTATATCACTGTATGGTAGAAACTCAACCTCACAGTTATCGACACAACTCATCTTTTTGTATGAGTGCTACATGTGTGTGTGTGTGTGTGTGTGTGTGTGTGTGAGAGAGAGAGAGAGAGACACACACACACAGAGAGAGAGAGAGAGAGAGTAGTAGTAGTTCACAAAGATATAAAGAGAAAAGAGGAAGAAAATAGAAAGGAGAGAGGAGAGGATCGCTTTCCTGTCTACAAAAAACAAAATATACACTCAAGAATCATTAGTTCATGCTTCAGTTAAAAATACTATGATAGCACAATCTATATCTCCTTTTCTATTAGTGTAGTCGTAGTCTATATCCATGTGACATCAAGAAATCCACTGCATGAATCAAATTTCAAAAAGTAAATAGCCACTCCAATAGTTGGTTGTCCCAGAGGATGTGCAGCAGTCATAAATGTAGTGTTGTCAACGGCTTGCTTAATGTGCACTTAATTTCTGAAGCTAGGTGCAAAACAAGCTGAGTGCTTTGGATCACTTAGGCAGCAATTTAGTTCAAGCACCAAGGCACAGGTGTAGTTTTTGTTATTCATGGCTCTATATATTACTACTATAACCATTCCACTCGATTATTATTTTTTAACTCCTTTATTCATATAACTGTCTGTTTTCTAATGATAATTTATAACTGTTAGTTTGTGTTAGTTATTACTCTTGAGTTATCTATGCCGAGGGTCTTCGGCAACAGCCTCTCTACCGGATCCTTAGGTAGTGGTATGGACTGCGTACATTCTACCCTCCCAGACCCCACTATGTGGGAATTTACTGGGTATGTTGTTGTTGTACTTTTATTCTACAATTGAGTCTTCATTAAACCCGAACTATATTTGCATATAGAGACCCAACAAACCAAGACCTTTTTCCCTTTCACCTTTGATAATACTGCGTGATTATATTATTAGCATGTCAATCCACCATCAATATTTGCATTCAATTGAACAAAAAAAGGTCTCAACAGCCAATAAGTAGCTTAAGAAGTACCTCTATACCTAGTGTCTTGTTAGCCTTGCTAAGAGTCATTGTCATGATTGAGAAGGGAAAACATTAGGAAACTAACCTAATACTTTTAGTTAGAACAGCAGATAATTCATAAATGGAAGGTATCACAGTCCACATGGCAAAACTTAAAATCATTACAAAAGTGATCTCTATGGAAGGGATATTTCAACTTCATAAGCTATAGAAATGTTCCAAATTAAATGAAGGGGTTTATCTGAAACAACCTCACTATCTCACAAGGTAGGAGAGATCTCCGTACACTCTATCCTTCAAAGACCCCACGTATGGGTGGGTTCACACTAGGTGTGGTGTTGTTGTTGTTGTTGTTGTTGAAGCTATAGAAAAATCACAGTCATTACTGTGTGACAAGCAATCCAATTTCATGGAAAATATAGATAACTACTGATGAAGCAAATGACACTTCGTTATCCATCATATGGAACCACAAAGATCAGTAAAATCAAACACATCTCGAATATATGAAATAGAATCCTTGCATACACGAATAATCAGCCATCATACAACAAACAAGCCAACCACTTTGTTCGAAATTGGATTGCCATCAGATTTACTTCAATAAAACAACCATCTGGAGTACAAAAAACATTTTCCTTTCTGAGGAACCAAGGGATCTAGGAGACCACTGCCTCCATCCTGTTTTAGCACGGCAATCAACATAAAAACCAACATTCAGTTTCAAAATTAGGAGAAGTTAGAATTCCCAAATGAGAAAAAGTTACCCTTTCTGGCAAATAGTCCTCATTCTCTAACTCCACCTCTAAGGCACTGCATTTAGTCGAGCCTCAAACACGAATCCACGATAAAGTCCATCGCTATTCCCTGGAACACCACTGATCCACCTCCATTCCCCTTTCCCACACTCATTTTCTTCCCAAAGCGCCAATCTTCCCACCCTCTTACCCGAAAAACAAACTCTACTCCCTCCACCAAACACCTTAAACTTACTCGAATCTTGAAAATACCTAAACATCTCAGGCGGCATTCTCCCTGCTTCTTCCCATTCCAAACACTCCATATCCAATCTAAGTATCAAAATTGTGGAGCACGTGCTATGCAACGAATACGAAGATTTCAACCCACCAATCATCAACACCCTATCATTATTCCCCGCAAGCAATCTAGGTCGTTTCATTATATCAAAAATATCACCCCATTCATGTTTTTCTAACCTAGTCCACTGCTGACTAAACTGCAAATCTTTAACTGTTGATCTAAACAACTTCCACTGTGACCTCCACGGAGACCCAACATCACAAAGAGCTAAAATTGTATCAGAAATCAAGATTGGACTCCTGGGTTTCGAGGGTAAATTAGATGAAAATTTCAGCCAATTATTATCACTGGTCGTTCCAGAAAAGTAAATCGCAGCTAACTCAGTCAAAACAAGAACTTGATTAGGTGAACCCACAAGAACTGACCCATGTTTACACCAAGCTGAACCCAATTGAGGCAGTAATTTGAACTGACGCGTTAAAGGGTTACACACAATTAGGGTTTTGCTATTTGGGGAGGAAGTTGAAGTGGGTCCCCCCTCAGCCCAGAGATAGAGAAGGCCAAGAGAGGAAGTGATGGGGTAGTGAGAAGTAAAGGGGAGAAAGGAAAGAGGGAAACGGAACCAGTAGTTAAGCATTGTGTCGAAGACATGGAGTGCACAATGTGAAGAAGATGAGGAATGATTGTGAGTGTGAGTGTGAGTGCGGTGAGAGGGGCGGAGAGCGAGGAGAGAAAGAGGTGGTTGTTGAGTGGAGATGAGGTGAAGGAAGGAAGGTGAAGAGAGAGTGGAGTTGAGGAATTTGCAGACGCACTTGGAGATGATGATTTCACGGAGAGTTAAATGGGAGAAGATCTGATGAAGGGTGTCTTGAGGCAGTTGATTTAGAGGGGAAAACTCCATTGGCGGTGGAGGTGGAGGTGGAGATTGATTGATGAATTGGTTGAAGAGGTAGGGTGTTTTGGGATGTTGTCTGATTTGGGTGTATTGCAAACGGGGTTAAAAATGGAAAGGGCTTTCTTGTTTTGTTGACTGGTTTGGGTTTTGTCATAATTTTTTTTTGACTATGGCCCAGGGGGGGGGGTGTTGACAGGGGAAAGTGGTCAGTTTTTCTTATTCTTTCTTTTATTATTATGTAGTTGGCAATTCGAATTATTGCAATTTGGCTAACCTGTTTATGTGATACTTTCATCATCTCTATTTGAGTTAGACACAAAGTTTAACAACGGAAGATCTTTGAAATTTGTACTTTAAACCAAATTTTAGACATTTAAATTATTAAGTTATTTCTATTATAAAATATTACTTTTTTTTAATTTAAAAAAAGGGTCATATATATATTAAATTATAATAAATGGTATAAATATATTCTTTGTCCTATTTTTGGATTGTTCATATTTTTTCATTATAATTTAGATACATATATATTTTTATACTTAAACGGAGGAATACATATTATCATCTGAAGCATTTAACTTATTTTCTTCAACTAAAGAATTTGAATTCAAGCATCCCACCCGCTCATCTTTACTTTTTTCTTCCCCGCAACCCATTAATAACAACCCCTCTTCTCTTCTTTATCTCATGACCAAACAATTCCTTATACTATTCAATTTTTGTCTGTCAACATCTTAAAGAATAGGTTGCACTATTTAAAACCATTGTTGTTTTTGTAAGGTCAACATCATCACCTTGTTAGAATCTTCAATCATGCTATATTCATCTTAGTATCTTTATTTATTTTTGGATACAATCATGCAATTGCACTGCTTTCTGGTTTCACACTCTATTCCTTCTTTATGGTATTTTTGGATTTGTTTCTGCAGATTCTGGTTGGTATAGAGTTCTATTATTTCCAGGATGCAGTGTTATTTTTATGGCATGCTATTTGAGAAAATATATCACGGTTTGCTTAATCTTTAGAAAATGCTACTCTTACACTGTTGCTGTGGCTTCAAATCTCGTTAAATTGACCTCTAAAAGCACATACACGTCCCACTATTTGGGAACAGCGTCTGCCATTTCATAGGGATTATGGAAAAGAGAAGAGGGGCTGCCAGTAATGGGTTAGAAGAGAAGAGAAAAGATAATTGAGTCTGCTGAGGGTTTTAGTTCGGTTAGAAGGTCGGATGCTTGGATCGGGATATTTTAGATTAAGTAATTGAGTCAAATGCTTCAGATTATGAACGTGTTTTCTCTTATAAATATATTGGTATATATGTATTTCAAAGTATAACGGATGTGTATGAATGACCCAAAAAATATGACGGAGGGTATATTTATACCATTTTTTAAGGTTCGGAGATATATTGGATTCTTTTCCACTTTTTTTTTACAGATTAAAATGAAAGTGCGCTATATAAATTAAGTACTATGTATGAAAGATGATTAAAAAAAAAAAAAAACCCATACATATTAGAAATGGTTAAAATAAATTCCCTCCCTCAACCAAGCTGATCAGATTTGTTCATTTTAAAAAGCCCACTGGGTATATTCAATTAAAAAACAAATCCTTCAATCAACAACTTCAAAATAATATTAAAGATCGACTTTAAATTTGGGTTTCAAATATTAAATCAGGTTATGAACTCGAGAAAACAACTCAAAATTCTAAAATAGTCCTCTTTATCATGGTCTAATTTTTGCATTGTCATGATGGAATGGATGGTGATTATGGTATTTTTGGTGGGTGGTTATGGTAGTTAAAAGGTGGAAAAGAAATGTTTGTTTTGATAGGCTGCTTATAAATTGGTTCAGATCAACTTTAGATATTAATCGACCTGATTTATCCGTTATCAACTAGTAAATATGTTAAATAAATAACCGAGTCAATCAAATATTTTTCATCAATTATCAGCCTTTAAATGGTTAAATTATCATCTAACTGATATGAAATGTTTGTCTAATGGCCAATGGCCAACCAGCTCCCTCTAAATATTCTTTCTTTCCCTTTATGTTTCCATTTGATAATGTGCACTTTCTCAAACAAAGATGACCTCTAAACATAATTAGATGTCATTCTTACCACATCTGCTTGTGTTACTACAACAAACAACTAATGCAAAATCACAACCTTTTTAGCATCAACCTGGAATAAGCACATTCCTTGGTTTACTTTCAATTTAGTTGAAGTTGCATTAGAAAATTTAGTGCTACTAAATGCATGGTACTGGATGAGGAATTTCACTTGTCTTTTGCTGGAGATATAACACATAATCATTGATTAGATAGAAAATTGCAGGTAATGTATGGACCATTAATCTATTTAATTAAAACAAATTCTGATGTAGTACAGTCAAGCTAACAAACTTCAGCAATGGAAAATGGAAATTAGGAATAGAGTTTCTAATTTTAAAGCTACTTTTATATAATCAAGGATAAAAAGATAGATTTTAATAAGATCCTATTGAGTTGTAGGTTTAATCGCTAAGTAGAACTCAAAGAAATGATAATTGAGTCAATAAGCCAATATAAAAGTACAAACCAATTTGAAAATGTTAAGCCGATAAAACAATATCTATCTTTTTCGATTTGGTTTATCGATTAAATCAGCCCTAATGTTGGTGTATCACTGTATATCTTTTGTGTATATATATCTATTGTATATGTGTGTATGTGTATATGTATTGTTTATTTACTGTAATCCTATATATCAATGTATATTTGGTTTCAGAAACCAACAGGTATATACATGTTTCACTCAAGAATTTATGTTATGCACGAAATTGTGAGTGAGATTTGGAGGTTGATTTTTTTCAGAAACCTAGCATAAACTTTATACGGTTATATGTATATCTTGTAACAATTTTATACAGCTTTTGAATACAAAGTATGATATTTCTTTTTTCAAAAATCTAAGATGAACTTTGTACAAAATTTATATAGTTATACAAAGGAAAAATTACTCAAAACCCAATCGTAGAACCCATAATTAATTAAAATCACATTAATTTTCAAAATTTTAAAAACCTCGAATTTCTAATTAGCCTACAAAAATTCGACGTTTCTTCTTTTGGTTCCTCCTTCGGACTTGCTACCTTTGATGTGCCTTCTTTTGGCTTTGATAATTCTGACTTCCGCAAAAAAGATTGCACCAAATCTCACAACAAAGAAGTGAGCAGAAGAAGAAAATTGTTGAGTTTTAAGAATTTGGATAAATAGAAAAAAACAAGGTGGAGAACAAGGAACTGGGGGAGAGGTTATTGAGTCAGCTGCTAACGGAGTTTGTCTCTTTATTGAAAAAAAAATCATGCATTAGATCAAAGTATTCGTGAATGAATTAAGTGAAAAAGGTACGTATAAGTATATTTATGACTTTATACAAAGTATATCTGTGAATATATAAGTGTATAAATGAATGTATCAATAAAAATGTAAAATATTCGTGAATGTATAAATGTATATGTGACTTCATACAAAATGTATCTATAACTTTATGTAAAGTATTCGATACAAAGTATTTAGGTAA
>JBDJHY010000087.1:14306436-14318405 GCA_039654485.1 Withania somnifera
CAATGTAGGTTCTGCAGGTGGTATCGGTGGGCAGCCATTGCACAAAGATTACACCGAGCCATGGGTTGGTTTTTAATGATTATTGCACTTTGAATTCAGACTCTTACCTTCCTTCCTCTCACTTATCCCATGCAAACTTTCTTCTGGCTGAAGTTTTTTCACCCATTTTGTATCTCAGGATTATTATACCAACTATCCTGTAACTCTTCCCCTGAGGAGGCCCTATTCAGGAAATCCTGGTAAATTCTGCAAATGCTATGAAAACCAAATTGCTATCTTTCAGTAAAAGACAAAGAGCACGTTGTATTGAAACCTGAAAAACCTAATTAACAGTTGATCTCTAGCAATTTGGGTTGTGCTTTGCTGCTTATTTCTAATTCCTTAATATGAAGATTACCATTGATATGTACCTTTCACCCTTGTTATTAATCCAAGTATTGATCTCATCTTACAGAACTTCTTGATGAGGAAGAGTTTGGGGAAGCTTCCCGAAGCTTGGCTTATGATGAGAATTCCATAAACACAGCAGCGGATCTTGGTCTAATGGTTAGCAAACTGGTTGATGATTTGACTTCGACTTATTACTAAGTAATTTGAATGCTTACGTAAATAATTGGTAGGAGGATAATCTGGAGGAAAGGATGTTCTTCGTTCAATTACCACCGGTCATGCCAATGTTGAAGCAATCAGTTAAAACAGAAGGCAGTGAGATGGCGACTAGCTCAAAGTCTTCAAAGGCTAGGGCCTGTAGTTTAAATGAGTTGTCTGGGGGCTTCATGGGTAAAATGTTAGTGCACAAGAGCGGCGCTGTTAAGCTGAAGCTTGGTGAAACCCTTTATAATGTAAGTTGCTTCATTACAATATAACCAGAACTTCTTTTAACAGCAGGTGTATTCACTTTGAGACGGAGTTGTAAAAATTAAAAATCCTCTTTATGCTGATGGTAACTTAATACAGAATTACTGGTTCATTAAGAAAAGATAAATTAAAGGCTAAGTTATTCAAGAACCTTATTGGTAGAAATCTATGGGGGCATTGGATTATTGGCATCTGACATCCAGAAACGGCCTGCAGGTTTCACCAGGTATGGGTTGCTCGTTTGCCCAAGATGTTGTTGCAGTTAATACAGAAGAGAAGTGCTGTTCTAACATTGGGGAGCTCACTAATCGTGTCATTATAACACCAGATGTGGACTCAATCTTGGATTCTATCTGATTATGCTGGTTTACTTGCAGTATTATATACGTATAGCAATTGGCTTTTCTTAGTTGAAGTTAGCACAGCTTTCTATCCCTTTTATGCACTTAGTTGAGCCTTTTCAATGATGAACAATTAACATAAATTAATGAATATTCTTTATTCGTTAGACTAGTATCCATGTTTCAGGTTTGCATTTTCTGTGCCCATCAGTTATTGTTGCCAAACATGAGGACTTGCCAATAACATGAAAAGTCACTGGCTAGAAATCTAGGTGCGCAAGTTTCATCTTATGATGAATCTCAATATACAAATAAAGGGTTTCTGCTTTTAAGATAAAGGTGAAGGTGATGATAAGTTTATGATTGATGGCATTCTTAGATTCTTTCATTCTTCCTATTTGACATTCAGGATTTACTTTTTTAAGTCTTAAACCACTCGGGTCTTGCGCTAGTATAGACCTGTAACTATACCAGAAGTAAAAGGGAGAAAATGAACCTTGAACTAACTAGTGTTATCAAACGCGCACTTAAAGTGCGCTTAATCCCTAAGCGAGACTCAAAATGTGTTGAGCTTTTTGCCTTGCTTTATGTGCTCTTCACTGTCACCGTCTAGTTTCTAAGGCATACTTTTCCTTGTCAATGAGTCTCTTTTGAAGAGGCAACACTAAACAATTGATGTTTCTTTTTATCGTAATTGTTTTTCAATTTCATTGTACATATATTTGTCGTTGATGCTTATAACTATTAGTATTGGACTAAACATATATTTATTCTTTCTAAAAAAAAAAAAGTAAATATTTGCATTTAATACTCCATTTGCGCCTTTTTTTATTGAAGCCCATGACCCCACACTTTTATTTGTACTTTGTGTTTTAAGTCTCAACCGACCTTAGAGCTTTTTTTTTGCTTTCCGCTTTTCATAACACTGGACCTAACCACTGGACAAGTGAACATGTCCAAAGAGTCTTTACTGGTAGAATACATTTGAAAAGGAAAAATTTCTGGAAGTGAGGAAATCAGTTAATGAGGCGTCTCTCTTACATGTTTTATATGTCGAAAAGACATTGCTGTTAGAAATCGATGCTTTTTAGATGTCACTGCAGCATAAGGATCAGCGCTCACAATTTTAAAAATGCTAATTGCTTCCGTAGCCCACCACTGTCGAACTTCTCTCTTTGCCCGCCCTTATCAGTTCTTGTGAAAGTTGGACTAGTTAATAGACCAATTATCTCATGCTATAGACTAAACAAACAGAGTCCATGTCAATAAGGCTGTTGTTGTTTCATGGCCAGCATTGTAGAACCAGTGGCAGATACAATATAAAAATTGGGGGGTTCCCCATATGACATAACCCATGGCTTCAAACTCTTAACATTATCTATATATGTGAAAAAATATAGATAGGGTTAAACCTATATTTCACAACCATAATTAGAAATCTCATGGCGTCGACATCTAGATTTGCCGCTGTATAGAACTGTCCCGTTCCTTTCTATTGTGTCCTCTGCGATCACCTGGTTATTCGTGACATCATTTCACACTATTCTATGGATTGTTATCTGTCATTGCCTAGTTCAAAGTCCTGTCCGTGGTGTAAACTAATCTTTTAACTTTTAAGTGTTGTAGTGATCCTTCTATCAGATCCTTTCTTTGACAGTTCTTCGTTTGGGCATATTTTTGAGTGGTGTTTTTGGAACATTGAAGTAGCAGCCTAGTGTAAGTAATTGATAAGAAGAACAAATCTTGTAGAAGTTCACTTGAAACCAGGAATGTATAAAGTTACTATAGCTTCTATCATTAGCAGATGTGTGCCCAAGATGTTAAATCACCGGATGTGTAGTACGCCGACATCCATTATTTTGTGGTGGTAGGGGCAGATTGCGGATTTAGTGTGTGTGTGTTTGTTGGGCCTTGACAACAACCTCGTCAGTTCTTTTATTGAAGTCGGATCATCTTTCATATTCAAAGATGCTTCCGAATGCATTCCTAGATATTGCATCGCCAGTATGCTGGCCATATACCTATTTCACTACCTAACTTAGCCCTCAATATCCCCTCTTATCGGATATTCATCTGTTTCTGCCTTGTTCGGTTATGACTGCACTATTTTCGGTCAATCAAGTCCTACCAAGACATTGGATGTAAAAGTTTCAACTGCGCTGGGAAAAGATACGTTATCTTGCATTCTTTTGTGGAGCCAAGAGGGGATGATGGATAGTTGTGTATGCGAGTGTGCGTGCATGTTTCTCTTCCTTTTTTTTGGGGTTTGGAGAAAATATATGTTTCAGCAAGTACTTGCTTTGAACTTTAAGATAGATCACTTTGTTGGACTGCCAATATTTAATCATCGTCAAAGAGTTCCATACTTCATATTTCAATTTAAAACTGGATGATAGGAACAATTCCAACTCCTTGGTTACTTACTGGTTCAACTGGAACCAGGAGCTAGCACCTTTTCCTTATTTGTGCTATTACAGTCTCCTACAAATCTGAAAATGCTTTTTTCGTTTTCATCTTCTAATACAATGTAAAAGACATTATCTAAAGTGTCTCAACCATGACAGGGTACTTGTTCTTCAGCATCCTGACAAGTGTTGGCTGAACAGAATCATCCGTGTCTAATGGTGTCCATCTGCAAAGGGAGTCAAATTTTCAAATTAGTAATGCAGTTCCTCACAGGGAATTATAAATATTTTAGAAAGGATTCTTCTTGTTTGTTTTCCTTACTTGTATCTGCAGAAAAGATGATGAAGAAAAATAGAAATTTCCAGTTTGGCCAAGTTGATTCCAGGACACATACGAGGTCCGCTTCCAAATCCAAGGAAGCTGAAAGGTTTTAGAGGCTCCTGTACAGAATCCAACAAGTTTTTTTTTGTTATAAAAAGCTCAGGGGTTTGAATAGAAGGAGCGTGCTTATTATGTTGGAAAACTTACATCAAATCTAGAAGGATCAAACTTCTTAGGATTAGGAAAAATTTTTGGGTCGCGGTGCATAGACACAACATCCAAGTTAAGAGACCATCCCTTCTTAATTTTGCACCCTGAACATGGTTTTAAGGAATCATTTTAGATCATTATCTTGTTACAGAAGAAACATAACAAATTCCTGATATTGAGATAGCTGATAGTCACCCTCAATCTCAAAATCTTGTGCTGCTTTTCTTGAAAACCACGGAAGTATTGTGGCCATTCGAAGTGTTTCACTGATTACCTGAACATTGAAATATATATAAACAAAAAGTTGGTCTTTGAATTTCAAAGATGAACGAAAGCTGGATCTTTTTACTATTATGTAGCTCACTTTGGCGGTGTAAGGCATATTGTTGACTTCAGACCAGGTGAGATCTAACATGCCTTGTTTCCTAGCTTGGATTTCTCTATGTTCCTCCTGTAAATAAAAGATTCAAGTTACAATCTAATGTCAGCTGTTAAAGGCTGCTCTTTTTCCCCTTTAGGTTCAATTAAAATTACCCTTAGTTTTTCCAATACATCAGGATTTTCCTGAAGATATTTGAGGAGCCATGTCAAAGCAGCAGTTGTTGTATCGTGGCCTGCAACTAGCAGTGTCAATATGTTATCCTTCAGTTGTTCATCTGTTAGTTTGTCATCATCATCTCTCTCTGGTGCATCTTTGCTATGCTTCTTCACCAGGGATTGCAAGAAATCTTGTTTCAAGCTTTTCCCACTCCTCCGTTGGTCAATTATTGTGTCTAACATAGCATACATTCGATCACGAGCCTGTAGTTTACAGACATTCATCTCCTTTAAGCTGTCCATATATCCTATTTAGCATAGAAGATCGAAAATTTGTTACCTGAATGCCCCGATAAAAGGCAGTTCCGTGGACCTTAAAAGGTAAAGAAGCAAAAGAGCCAGAAATAATCTTGAAATTGGTACGAAATTTCTCTTGCTCCTCGCCAGTTGGCTCTAAGCTCATTATCATGTTGCCTATCACCTTAAGCGTAAACTGCAAAACATAATCAAACAGGTTCAAGAATGCCTCTAAATTAAAACCAAACTCTATAATTTTCAAAAGACTAAACTGTGGAAGCTTCTTCAAGCACCAACACTTTTCTTCCAGCCCACTGATCCAATGTTTCAATAGCTAAGCTGTTGATAAACTGAAAATACTTCTTAAGGCCATCAACAGAAAGTGGTTCAGCAATTAGCTTTCGGAGTCTCTTGTGCGCCTCTCCTGTTTGTTGGAGCAAGCTAGTAGGTCCAAGTACTTGCTGTCCTGTGTAGAAAAGGTTTAAGCTCACTATCCCATCTTTTCCTGTCAACAGGATTTTGCTTGCTTCTCTTCCGGTCATGAATACCGTATACCTTCCCAATACATAACTCTTAAACACCTTCCCATACCTAATATGCCAAAACATTACACAATCATAAAATTGAGGTAGGACTTTAGATTAATGAGAGCATTCTAAGAATTTTCTTCGCGGAGTGATGAAAAGAGAGTGTGAAGAGTTTTCTGAAGGGAATGATAATCCTAGAATAATCTCTGAAGCTCATATATAGCAAGAGTTGTCTTTCTGAACAAATTTGCAACTTTCTAAAACATTTCAGATATTCAGGATCCCCTGGAGAAAATGGTAATGCTAGAACAATATGAACAACTCTCGACGTACTATATCAAGATGTACAAAAATGATCATATACTATGATGAAATTTTTTGTGTCATCACCAACACTTATTTGCATTTTTATACTTACAGTTTCTGTCTCTTGTTAATGAAGCTGTATATACCAGCAGGGCTCGAAAATTCGGATATGAAAGAGAGACTCTCTCCAACAATAGGCTAACCCAAGGTACCTGGAATTGCTTCCATTTCTTTTGGAGAAGATTTTGTTCTTAATAGGACTAGTAAAACTACTAAAACCAACACTACCAACATCACCATAAACATGATTAGATCCATTCTTGTATGTGTTAAATCTGCAAAACTTGATGAGTTTATATGTGAGTTTGTACGGATGATCTCAAGAATTTTCTGTGAACAGCTTTAGTATTAAAAATAATTCCTTTGTCTATTTCTGTGCTTTTTTGATTCATTTGTACTAAGATGAGTGGGACAAGACATATTGACCCAATTGAATATAATACTCTCTCGGTCCAAATTTCGTTCCTTCTTAATCAGTCCTACAAGAATGACTCCGTTTATATTTAATGATAATTCAATTTTAAATTTTTTATTTCATTCGTAACAAAATGATTTGTAGCATATAAATATTTATAATTTATTTTACACCACAAGTATTTGTATATAATCTATTCAAATTATGGAGCCAGGGCAAGGGTTGAGTGTATTGGACGGCAATGAGGAGACGATTGGTGTATAATATCACTTATGAAACTTGTTTTTGCTATTTTCATGTTTCACTAGAAAGTTATTTTTCCTTCTTTTTAAGAAATTTATTTTTTTTAAAAAAATATTTTTAAAAATATTTAAGCAAACAAACCTGAAAAAAAAATGAGGTATCCAACATTCTTTATCCAAACTGCAATGCTACATTAGGAAGAAGGCAATTTCACTTTCCTATTGGAATTAAGGCAAGTCTAACTTAGTTGATATCAACATTTTTTGTCTGCTTGACGCGTGGATGAGGAGAGTTATTAATTAATCCCTAACTAGGTTGATAAGTACACTTTAAATTTTTTTAGTTGTTCGACTAATATCCAAGGAAGGCCACTCACTGTTGTTTATATTGGAATTATGTCAAGATTAACTTAGTTGGTATAAACATTTTTTGTCCAGTTACAGCTACTTGACATTTGGAATTGATTAATTAATCGTTGAAGCAATGCAACAGTAGATATTTTGGCGTTGAAACCATGGATAGTGCCTATGAATATATGACATCTACTTCTATAATAATGTCAAAAATAGATTCATGCCACAGTCACATTTATATTACTCTTTTTTTTTTTATTTAGCTATCCACACAGTGTGTGTTTAATTTGGAGGTTGAATAATTCAAATTCACATGTGAGATTTATTAAATAGAAAAATACTTCTATTTTTAGAGTTTGAATTCAAGATTTCTAATTATAGGCAAAGTCATCTTATGCATCTCACCTCAAATATCCTGAATGATTTGGTTCACACTTTTAAATTACTAGAAACTTTATTATGTTGATTAATTAATGGGATTTAACTTCTTGTTTCATACTGAAGGTCTTGTTAATATGGTTGTCTTGTATCAAATTGAAGGGTTTAGGACAGCTAGTTTTAGATGTTAGTGCATGCCTCTATTTTGTAAATATCCTAGAAAACTAACATCCTTCCAAAATCAGAAATAACTAAAGATACAAGAAACTACATGACAAGTCGAGCTGAGTTTTGTTGGTTGCATTATGACTCGCTTCAGTCTATCTCTGTTCAAATTCATAGAGGCAAAGTGGTTTGAAATTCATGTTCTTTTAAGTTACCCTTGTTCTCTTTCTTTCAATCTCATGTTGACTATATATCTAGTGTGCACTGCAAATTAGTAACTTGTAAATATTGAATGAATTTCTCAAAACAAATATAAAATTTGAATCAAAGTTATTGAATGCGGCCGAACTTGTATCATGAAAGCTAGGTGTCTAGGTCTACCTAAATTCATGTAACCTAAAAACCTCTAAGTGGATTAAGTCATGATGTATGCATTTACTTTACTTAATTCATTTGCGCCCATTTAATTTTGACCCAATTCATCTATTTGACACTAATTTTTAGGGAGGCTAACCTGAAGCATCACAACTCATGTAGGGAGGACGTCTTATTATTTTGTGAGGATATATACGAGTTATTGGTTGGTAAATTTGCAACTATGGGAAGAATGATTCCAAATGAACTTAATTTTCCTCTCCCCTGGATCAAAATGAGTTTATTGTGATACTTGGTGAAGCTTCATCTCCCTAAGTGAGGCATAATTTGTCCCAAAACTAGTCATGTTTATTCGATATTTAAGATAATAGTTCCACTTATTATGTTGCTAAGCTAAAGTCGGGCATAATGATTATTCTTTCATGCGATAGTTGAGTTGAATTTGGCGCATACACGAGTCTAACAGTGCTTCCCACTTGGATGACTGTTTTATTGACATGCTTTTCTTCTCACACAAGACCTTACAGGAAAATGAAAAGCGGTTTCCTTTGTAGGATTCCAATTACAAAAACAAACTATGATAAATAGACCTAAAATCTATAGGTGATCTTATTTTCTAGTAAGCCATCCAATCATTGGCTTTGGGTTATTGCTTTATCTGAAGTCCACTCAGTCTAAATACGATCATGTTCAATAGACATTAAGAAATCAATCTATCAACTAGTCTGAGGCGCTGTTGGGTTAAAATACATACAAACAGTTCCAATTGTGCAAATAATAGAGAGAAAAAAAGAGTGCAAATTTATTTTCATAATCCAAGATCATGTCTAGAAAAAAAAAGATAGAACAAAGAATGAATTTCTCAGTTTGGCTGGTCAAGAGCAATTTCTTATAAGAAGAATCTTATCACACCAGTAAGGTATTATTTTCAAATTCTATAGTGCCCGCAACCGGAGGCCTGACAAATAATGCATAATGAAGCCCGCCGCGCAAAAGATGTTGAACAATTTCTAACTGCTGTTTATACAAGAAGTATATCCCATAGTATTCATGTAACTAGCACCGATAATAGCACAAATTGATCTGATCAGAATGCATACACAGCCTGTAACACTATCTATGACATATCAATATACACAAGGTTCTACGCTAATTACTCATTAGTAATGTGTTGCCTTTTTTGACATTTTCAGCCCCTGTTATTGAAGTTCATGAAGCTCCCACCAATATTTTGGGTACTTGTGGTAGACTGAGGCTGCTGCTGCTGTTGCGCATGGAGATTACCACATTGGACAAATGACTGCGGCTGAGGAGGGAAATGTGGACGAGGCCCCCTGCTTCCATTTGCTGCTGACATTTGGCCAGCTGCTATCTTTAGACACTTCAGTTCTTCTCTCAAAGCTTCATTCAGGGCTGGAAATTATTCACACATATATCAATACAACTACTAGCAGTGAAAATTAATACTTATTAAGCTATTATAATTCATACCATCTCTAAGATGGGCTTCTTGTTCCAAAGCTTGCAGCCGTAATTTAAGTTCTTTGTTCTCAGTAGTCAATCCACTATTGTCTCTCTGCATCATCATAAGAAATGACATGAACATGATTAAGGATATGTTAATTGTTATTATGTTTCTTGACAACAGCGTGTTAGCAATAACATCATTTCAAGTGCTAATATTCCATTCAGTAACACATAAATATAGTTGATATATGTCTACAGAAATGTCCACAACTTGAAACTGCGATTTTGCATGCACAGCATATACGACTCATGGAAGAAAGGATGGTCTTAATGTATGTTACCACCGAAATGAGAAAATAAGGGGACGAAGTTCAACTGTCGACCGATGTAATTCTATAAAAGGAAACAAAAATGGCAAGGAGCATTCATGGAAAAACAAGAAGGGAAAACTTTCAGTGCAACAAACTGCAGACTACGCCACACAACCACATATGCACGACGTTGTGGTAGTCAGATTCATTCTCAATGACGAAAAAAAAAAGTGAAGGACTATAAGATGACTATTCAACCAGAGCCAAAAAAATAGCATAGATTCCACAAAAAAATTATGGCTGGCAGGATACCATACTTGGATATTCTAATGCTGCTCGAAAACAACATAACAATAAGAGCCTGTTAATTGATGATGACTATTCCTCCATACAAAAGTTAATTATTTAGCATCAAAGAGAAGCAATACAACATAGAAAAGCCTCTAATTGCCTGACCGGTGTGTGGTGGAAAGAAGATTTGCCTGAAAATTCTCCTGTCTCCTAATAGAAATTATGCTTTCTATGATTAGCATCAAAGAGAAGTCCAACAGCTTAGAAAAGCCTAATTTCCTGCTAATGCTTGCATAACTTCTCCTTTCCCTGACTCTATGCATTCAAACCTTTACGGTATAACACTATCTCATTTTTCCAATATCCCCCCCTCCCAACCACTAGAGCACCCTCCTCCAGTGCCAGCAACAGCACCCTCCATTTGGCACTAGCACTCCCAATTCTCCAATTCCCTCCCTCTTTCTTGGCTGTAGTACTCCCTTTCCAACTGCAATCCAACCCTCTCCCAAACAATGGCACCATCTCTCTCTTCTCCAGTTCCCCTTTACTATCTTTAGCCCTAAGCCTTCCACATCACTTGCAGAAGAGGGAAGTAACATGAATATAATACTCACTCGGTAGAAAAGAATATGTGAATAAAATGAAATGAGTTATGTAGATGGGTACAAGTTACCCCAATAACAGCCCTAATGACTGATGATAAAAGGGCTAATTTTTTGCACACACGAAATAACCTAACCCTGGTTACTGAAAGCCAAAGATCGCTTCACTGTTTCAATAATAACTATCCAGTCTGCATTGAATATTTTGATCATCCGCCAACATTTCTTTCAGTCACTTTGTTATTGGTCGCACAGTCCTTTCCTAAGTTTGAAGTTCTTCACCAAATTGGTCTGCCAACTGATGCCCCTTTAACTCTTAGATCACCCACCAAATAGGATTCTTGGTTATTCATTTTAACATGGTCTTCCCATTAGTAACATGAACGATCAATTGCTTGACCAGTACATTGGTATTTAAACATATTTTCCTTCATCTAACCACATAAAGAAAAATATCTAAATATCATCACAGGCACACTAAATTCACAATCATCGGCACTCCTCCTCCTTTCCTAGCTTCACTTCATATTTGCAACCCTCATACTCTTCCTGAAGGCAAACCCCCTTCACTTTCATAACACTAATACGCTCTTCTCCTCATGCACCACTAACTCCCTCACTCATTACCAGCACGTGCATCCCCTCATCAAATCCTACAAAAACCCTTCTTTGGCTTTGTGATGCACACACCCCTAATTCTTGGCTCTGCAGCACCCCATAGCCTCTACTCATCAGTTCTCCAATTTCACAATCTCAATGTTAACCCTTCACAAAAGCTACTTTCTCATCCCCATAAAACCATAAGTTGACTAGCAAGACCATAAACATAAAACTTATTCAATTTTTTTATCTACTTTTTCTGATAGGTAACCCTAGCACTTATTCAGCTGAAAGACGACCCCAAAAAAAGGGGGAAATGGAAGATTTGTTTCTGTTGATGCTATGATTGTAGTTAAGATCTAGTTGAGTTGTGGGGTGTATTTATCCAAAAGACCACTTCACTTTCAAGCTTCTTTCGTGACTAAGGTCAGCTTCCCTTTAAGATGGAAGTAACCCGTTTCGATTTCCAAAAGCTAAACAATCCAGGTAACATTGGATCAACTACACATACAGTTAACAAAGATCCCAACCCAAATTACCAACACTGTTTCCAACTGGTTTAATCCCATGCTCTGACCGGATTCAAACTATGCTTGGATCTTATTTCGAAAGCTCCCAAAAGAAGACCTAAATATATGAGCTTATACATATCCAATGATGTTACTTGTAGGAAAGACATTTTCTATCCCTCTGATCCTCCTGACCAACTGAAGAAGAGATCCTAATCTACAGAAACTACTGAACCTAGTAAATAGAGCCTCTTCATCAAGTTTGGCATTCACAACCTCTGATCTTCAATTACAATATGGACAAGAACTTAATTCTGTTCCTCAACCCTCACAACTAGGTAAAAGGTACAAGAAATACAGAGATTCTTTATAAAAACATCTATTAGAAAATCATTCT
>JBDJHY010000087.1:14335421-14346448 GCA_039654485.1 Withania somnifera
CCTTACACATGTGGTCTGAGTTGCACTGGCGATTCAGCATCTGGAACCTGAGTGCAAAGATGAAGTCGCTAGGGTCCGTACTGCCGTCATATTTAAGTGCCGGCGTCCTGAACCCTCAGGAAAGGGGGTGCTTCCTATCCTTTTATTGAATTGGGAGACGGAGTACCCGCTGTCATCCAGCCCTAAGAGGCGGTCCATTTCTTCTCGGATATAAGCTGGTATAGCGGTTCTATCCCGGTCTTCCTCCGGCTCCTTCTGCATTTCCCTGTGTTCATGATTTGGTTGCCGGGGTTGAGGGGTGTGGACATTCCTCCTCCTATGACGAGGTGATTCGTCACTAGAGTGAGAGTCAGTCGATCCGGCTACTCCCCGGGATGGCCCGACCGGTGAATTTGTCATCCCAGAATTTTGTGGTCCGTCAGATAAAGCTTGTGGTTGTTGCTCGTACCACCTTTGGAACAATTCTGGGTAGTCGATTACGAACCTCTGTGTTGCCTCCAAAGTAGCGTTGGAGGGGATTTGGTGCTGGGATGATCCCCCGCTTTGTTGATTAGTGTTGGCTCGGGGTAGCCCCCGTCCTCGTCCCCTCTTAGCAGGTCTCCCTCAAACATTGCGGAGGTTCGTATTTAAATAATGGTAAGTAGGAAATTCTCTTCTTGAAAGACCTGAACCCTGTCTATCTGCTGATTCTATAGTATGTTCTGGATTATTTTTGTCTTGTGCGGATGTCAGAAACAACATCTCTACCTCAAAACTCTGTGATAGTGATATGGACTGCATACACTCTATCCTCCCCACTTTATGCGAATATGCTGGGTTTGTTGTTGTTGTAAAGACCTGAACCCTGAACTTCAAATTAAGCATCCAATCCTCTTCCGTTCACACCATTTCACTTCCGCTGATACAAAAGCCAGGGCTCGGCGCACAAAAAGATTCGGCTAAGGTTTCTGTTTTAAGGTTTGATTTCCACATTTCAATTTTGTTGTTGTCAAGTACTTGTGTGTGTTTTTGTATTAAAATTATTTTTTCCCGGTTGTGTGATGAATTAAGAATCCTAAGTTATCCATGACTAGTTGGATTTTTTTGTCTTGGTGGTTCACTAAAGAAAAGTTCTTTCTTTTTGCTTGAAGTGCTGTGTTTGGGACATTCTTCTTGGTTTGAGTATCTTACTACAAATAGTTTAGTTTATTCTGATGGACTCTCTTTCATATTGACCTTCCAATCAAGGTTGCACTGTTTGTTTAGCTCCCGACAGTTTATAATTTCAAGAATTGTTACAAAAATTAACAGAGTTTTTCATGTCTTGGTTGTCTGACGATGAGTTTGCACCATTTGCTATGTTCTGTTGTTGTTGGAAAAGAAAAGGGGGGGGGGGGCGCAGGCGGAGGGGGAGGCTTGTAGAGTTGATTAACTCTGTTTGTCTATTGCGGAAGTTGAAGCTAAAGAAATAGTTTCATGGATACTGGTTCCCTATCTTGGTAGTTAAGATGTTAATATTGTAAGGGGATAATTCATAGAGGATATGGGGTTGAGAATGCTTATGCTAAGTTGTACTTCAACTCGATAGACATAAGTTGTCATCTGGGCTTTTATGCCCTTGTGGAATAGTAATCTGGGTTTGAACTTTGGATTGTTGTCATTGGGAATATCGGTTGAATTATTATCTGATTTATTTGATAATAGTATTCTTGTTTGCATATTCTCTATTAGTCCGTTCTACATTACCCTTTTCTTGTCATTGTATCTCGTCAATTCATATATGTCGTTTTCCATGGATTGCCTCAGGTAGCTTAAGAATGGCAACAGTTGAGGCAGTTATGGCTTCCTTTGGACTTTGGTATGCACCCGGTTCAACTTTGTCGCAATCTTGGAAAGGCTTAAATGATGATAGTTCTGGGTTATTATACTACTGGAATCCAGAAAACAATGTTACTCAATATGAGAATCAATTGGGCTGTCCAAGATTCCAAGTCAACCCGTCACTTTCTTATAGCCCTATCTGACTTGTGAGATTGTCCAAATTGACACTCCTCTTCCGTTGCACTTCTTTAATTCGACAACTTCCTACTGACAGTACCCAGTCTCTGACTGTCTGTTGCTTCTCTCTTCCGATAAAGCCACTATATGATCTATTTGTTTTCCCTCCTCTCCTCTTCTGCTATCAAGTAAAACAGATGATTTGATTGTCTATTAGAACTTGTTTAATTTCCAAAACTAGAATCAAATGAATCTTTTTACTCCAGTATTTTGTGTCTTGTGTCTGTATGTGCGTGTTGGGTAGAATTGGTTCTCAGAAATGAGCTCATTGTTCCTCATATTCACTTTCCTCCATAATACGACAACATACATAGTGTAGTCCCACAAAGTGGGGTCTAGAGAGGTAATATGTATGCAGGTCTAACCTTTTCGATAGACCCTCGACTCAAGATATTACTGAAAATAAAAGAAACAACAAACAGTACTAAAAACAATAAATAGCAGCAGGACAGTACCACAACAAAATACTACTTCAATCATACTACACAGAACTACCAATAATAACAGAAATCGAAGAACAAGAAACATTGAGTAAGTACTATGACTACTAGGATGGACAGGAAGACAATACACTCCTATCTACTAGTATGGATTCCTACCTTCTACCCTGTACATCTTTCTTTTTTCTATTGTCTCTTAGCTTTATCGAGAGTGTCTCCGACGAGCAAAATACATTGGAAGTAAGATATGTTTTTCTTTTTTATGCTGCTCTAAAATTTTATCAGTTGTGTTGGTTGTTGTCAATAAAGTTTTCCAGTCTTCTTTTGCCCATGATTCACTTATGTTTATCATCCTTTCTTGTGTTCCTTAAAATTCAAATGCGTGATTAGTTTGGTTGATTCTAGGGGAAATCTCTTTATAGTTTATATGATCTAAGGTAGAGATTCTATTTAAGGTATTAATTTCTTCACTTCCATCTCATGTTATCAATTAACAGCACGAGCCTTTCTTCAGCAATAAAGATGTACAGGGTTGTCTTTTCATCAACAATAAAGATGTGCACTTTTGAGAACTATAGATAACGCTGAATTTTTTGAAAATATTTACCCGTATAAAAAAAATTGTAAGTTGGCTAAACAACTCAAGAAAAAATAAAAAAATGGGCACTTAACAAAGATAATACAAGACGTAGCAAATCCTCATAGGATATTTATTTTCTTCGGTCATGATTCTTGACATTCTTAGTGAAGAAGGAACCTCAAATTTTTGAGGAAGATATGTCTTCCTCAGAAGTACAATATTGAAAAAGGGCAATCCATAGTGAAATAAAATCCATATTGGATAACCATTTTTGGGAATTTGTTTACCTTCCTTCAAGAAAAAAATTTTGGGTTTTAAATGGATCTTTAAAATAAAAATGAAAGATGATGAAATTATTGACATATAAAAGGCAAGACTTGTTATCAAATGGTTTGGACCACGAGAAGATATTGATTATTTTGACGCATACTCACCAGTAATGAGAATCATATCTATTCATGTGTTAATAACATCAGTTGTTGTGTACAATCTTGAAATTCATCAAATGAAATGTGTAGAAAACATTCATAAATGGAGATTGAAGGAAGAAAGCTACATGATCAACCTGGAGGGTTTCTAATTCCTAGATAATAAAAAAAACGTATGTGTAATGACCTTCCCGGTCATTTCCGTGCTTCTGCGCAATTTATGTATTTAAGGATTTTCTGTAGTTTCCCCAAGTCATTTATGACTTGCTTGGACCATTAGTTCAATTTCATGGCAGTTTTGTTGTGCTTTATTGCATTTTTGTTGTGTTTTATCTCAGTTTTCCTATTTTGAAATCTTAACTCTAAAATTGGGCAACTTGAGGGTGCTTTTCTTGAAAACGTGCTTGAAATCAATTCTGATAATTTCATTAGCTTTAAAATATAGATTTTGTTCTAGGAGGACTCTTGATTTGGGTCTCGGGATTTCTGATTGCGATTTGAGTTGTTAGATGAGATAATATTTAAACAAAAATTTAAAATTTGCACTTTGGAAAATTTTTAGGATTGGAGCACCGGATTGGAGTTTTAACGCTTCCATTATCTATGAAATGTCGAATTTAGATTGGTAGAATTGTTGATATGCTTCTCGAGGAGACCTAGATCATTTTGAAGGCCCAATTGGATGAATGACCTAGTTTAAGCAAGTGTCGACCTCGGTCAATATTTCAGCGAAAAAATATCGGATTGTTATTTTGTTGATTTTATTGAGTCTACAATGTTGTTTAAAGATGGTAACATATTTGATTTATTTTTATCAGAATTTAAACCCATCGAGGGTTCATCAGTTGAATATTTTGAGCTTGGAATTCAATTGTCATCTGGTGCTGGTGCACCCTTTTTCGCGATTGTGATGGCCATGCCGATTTTGCAAAAAGTAATAGGTCTGGGACCTCAGACCAAATTGATCGTTCTTCACAATCGCAATGGACTGGCTGCGTTCACGAAGGGTCCGTCCCAGATATCTCTGTGATCGCATACCATGGGTCGCGTTCCCAAAAAAAGCCTGTCTGGCCTGTAAATATCTTTCTTTCTCAAAATGTTGTGATGATTTTGCATGAACCTTCCACCATTAGAGACCTTTTGAGCTAAGATTTTTTGACCAAATTACTGGGCTATTGCTGGGAAAGCTTAGGGAATATTCCTTTGGAGTCCATCCCTCCTTCATTTGTTTAAGTATTTGGTCCTTATTCCATCTTTAATTTCAAAGAATTTATTCCCTTTTTGAGCTTATATTTGGGTGGTTGTTTGAGGGCTTACCCTTAACCCATATTAGCTTAAGTTTTTACCATATGTTCCTTGAGCTGACGCATACCTCTCAAGAATTGTTTTCACGTTTCAAGAATCAGACGTGATGGAACCTACCTTCTTAACCCGGTAGGTCATCCTAACTCACAGTGTAAAGCATCATAAGTACAATTAATAGCAAAAAGTAAGAAATATGGATAATTACTAGTGAGTAAATCTAAAGGAAGTGTGGAAGACAACTACAACATTCCCAAAACTAGGTGTCATTGTACATAGCTAGTTTATACAACTCTCAAGTCTTTCAGTATCTCTAGTAAGTAAAGATACAAAAAACTAAATGATATAAGGCATCTGGTGACTGTTGAATAGACGGGAAACAGCCTCTAAATGTCTCGTATGAAGCCTAGATGATTACGAGAAGATGATCACTGAATCCTAGACCCTGAACTTGCATAAAAGTGCAGAAAAAGCAAGGTTGAGTACAAAAAGTTGGTACTCAACAATATCCTCGGCTGACTAACTATAAAGAGAAAACAACAACTCCTAATATCCCAACCAGTCCTCCAAACAATACAACTTGCAAACAGTTTATATACAGCAACCAAAAACCGTTTATAATCTAATACAACTATCTAACCAATATCTAGAAATATTAACGTTCCACTAAAATCTCCGATTATTTCCCCTTTCATCTAATACTACTGTCAAGATGTTAACAATTATCGATAACCCAAGTTCTCAACAAGTTCCCAATATGACGAAAGTATAAGCAGAAATCATGTTATGAGCAGGTTACCACAACAAACATCAATAGAGTGAACAAGTTACCACAAGTATAAGGAAAACATCATCAGTGTGAACAGGTTACTACACTTACCTTAATAGACCGTTATTGTGAGCAAGTTACCATACTTAGATGGTAGATTTGATAATGTGAACGAGTTACCACACTTATAATAATTAGAGATACTGTGAGCAAGTTACCACACTTCAAATACTAGAAATAATAGTGCGAACAAGTTATCACACTTGGATAAAAAACAACAACAAGGTTAACTAGTTACCACACTTCAAGTAATATTAAGGCAACTTAACAATTTCAACAAGTATTATACCATATCATTAAGGCAAATTATGTTTGATAGAATCAACAAATATAATAAAATAGTATTAATCCCTGTAATTCAAGAGTAATCGATATCTCCATTTATGTGCAACCCCGCAAGTGATCAATTTTAATTACAAAGGTACTTGTAGTTTATCAAGGGAAATTTATTAGACCCTGAATTCTTCACCGAGGCACCCTATTTCACTACATGAGTCAATCAAATAATTCACAACACAATGAAGTATACATGTAAGCCAATAATTTCATCACATATTCACACTATTTCAATTAGCCCATTTCTAGTCCCAACATGATAGATGATAGTAATCCAGAATCACCAAGTCACCCGAGTGATAAAGAAATTAGCAAGAAATTGTTAACACTTTATAGAAATTCATTAAAACTCAACTTAACTTAATTCAAAGAATGTAGCTACTCATGTGCGTTCCCATTATGAATAGTCTCCAACCATGCACAATCTAGTTGCTCACACAACATATACAAGAAAATATACACAAATCAACACCCAAAATCAAATAATCAAGGCTTATGCAAAAATCCAACCCCGGACCCACAGGGTCAAGATCGAAACTTAATCATAAAATAATATTATCCATCACTATGGGATGTTAAATATAAAGTTTCATAAAAAATCCATTCAATTTCATCGCATAAATCTCAAGTTTTAACTATTTTCAAGTTCTACACTTAACTCATTGTTTTGGGCTTCAAAACTACGAAATTATTAATGAAAATTGAGTTAAGTGGGGAATCGATGAAATATTGATTAAGGAACTTAACCAAGTGATACTCTTCGAAAAGCTTGATTAAACCTTTGCCAAATAAGAGTTATGAGAGGTTGTAGATGAAGAAAATGAGCCAAAACGTGATATGTTTCTACTTTAAAACTCCCAGGTGCATAGTACTTACATCGTGATCGTGACTTCCCACCACGTGATTGTGATGATCAGAGAAATATACCATCACATCCCGTCTAGGTTGAACACTACCATGACGAACCACCATATATCACTCACGACCCACCAAGTGATTGCGAAGAAGAGTCAGTTGATGTGAAAGCAACAACAAATAGCAGAAACACAAGGAAAACTTAACTCTGAATGGATCCTCGAGATTCACTCAAAACCCCATGACAACAAACCATATATGCAAACATACTCTTTTTATGTTACAGACTTAACGAAATCATCAAATCACGCATACAAGGTCTCCTTGACTTGATAGTCATTAAGGGTTCATTTTTAACTTAAATAACCAAAATGACAAAATACCCCCAAGGCTTTTGAAATATAAAAGACTTAAAAATACCTCCCGAATCCAACGAAACCATCAGATTTTCAATTCAGACACTCTAAGATCACATGTTGATCACAGTCAACCTTATGCCTTAAAACTCAACTTTATCCCATCAAATCACCCAAAATCACCACGAAAGGGCTAAAACTGGAAATGAAGATCCTACTAGACCAAACTTGATATTATGGAGGTGATGTAACTAATAATTTTCTGATACGAGGTACAGAACTTTAGATGACCCCTAGAGTCCCTTGTTTTGAACTAAAAGGCTCCAAAACTCAAATTTCTCAAACTTTAATATCAAATATCATACCGCATTCGAACCAATTATGGAATCACACTTAGTTTGATAAAACATAACAATAAGAAGAGAAAAACAGTCAAAGTACTTAGAAAGTGGAAAAATGACCTTTTGGGTTAGTATAGTTTTATTTTTTACATTTTGGACTTTAAGGCTCACGGGCCCATTTTTAGTTCGAATTTTGGCTAGAGAATTTATATTGATTTTATTTTACTTGTATTGATACGTAGCTTCTTATTTTTATAGTTTTAGAATTTTTTAGAGCTTTTCATGGATTTCAAACTTCGATACTACTCTTGCGTTGTATTCATTGGCCTCTAAGTAGGTTATGTCTCTCTTTATTTTAGACTGAGCGCATATATGTTATGAATACCATGGATTTATAGTATATACGTGTGGGTTTTTGGTCTCCCCTACTGTAAATTTATTCCTCTTTTACTTCATAATTTTTCCTGTTTAATGAATTATTATCTTTGAGTCCTGTATATTACTTTGATATGGTGTTAAATCATACTACTAACCTTGATTAGAAAAGGTTAAGTAGTTGTCGTATTGTAGATTGGTTCCTGAGCCTTGTAGAGGTTATTGGTTATAAATTGACTCTGTTGATCCGTCATTGGGCTGAGTCATGGTATTCACCATGAAGGCATATAAACATGGTTTTCTAAATAAAATGGCCAATATAATGGACACTTATTACATTTGAGATTTTATTAAATTGTTGGCTTGATTTGGACCCGATGAGGCTCGAGCATCCAACATCCACATTTACAACATGATTTAGGCCTGATATGGCACTGGAAACTATCACTGTTTATATAACTTGATTTAGCCTTGGTTGGGGGAAATCACATGATTTGGATAGTATCGAAATTGATCACCTGGGTTAGATCCAATCCTCAAGTTCATATATTATCACTTGTTTTAGTCCTGGTTTGACACTAAGCAACACTTGGCATTGGCGCATGATTTAACTCCCATATGGGCCTACTGTGTAGGCCGTGGGCATGGTCTGGATGAGGAGTATATATTAGAGGAGCGAAATTAAATGTCGTGGGGGGAGTGTACAGTTTTTTTGCATTTTATTCATACCCCCATTGCATTGCATATTTTCTACGTACTGTGTGTACCTTTGGCTCTCACGGGGAAAGTCAGTTGGGTTTTTGGTTTTTTGAGTATACCTACTGTCTTTTGAGGCCCACTTATATTTTGTTTGGATTAATACTATGCTTTCTTATTGCAATTTACCTTTGATATTTAGAATTGTACTTCTTTCATTTACTATTCTAGTTCATATCGTCTCCTTAGATTAGTGTTACTATTTGTTATCATCTTGTTTTGCGCTAGTGGCCAAGGTATGTGACCTTTACATTTCTGTTAGTCTTTTAGGTAGCATATATCCATAATTAGTTGTTAGATATTTAGATTTTAATTGGTAAATTAGTTTAGTTTCCTTTAATTACTTGAGTTTCTTTGGTAATCTCTGTCTTAATATCAATTATTCCTTGTATTGCATTGTGTTATTTAGAACTCATTGTTTATTTTATTTGTATCATATGACAGTCGACCTATGATAACTACTGGTACTATTTGTATGATGTTCATGCTACAGTTCTGGGCGTAGGAGAAAGAAACCTAAGAGAAGAAGCTCGTCTCTGGCGTTCCTTTTTCAGTGCAAAATAGGAAAATGCATCTTTTTGTGATGCAGATCCTAGTATGAGTCATCGATGTTGACGCTTTCATACGATGATGATTTTGGGGACCTCTGAGATTATACAATAACTATTGGAGTCTAGGGTGATCCATCTCCATTAGAAGAGATTGGTCTTATTTTGTATCTCCAGAGGCAGTGTTATATATTTGTATTTTATTATACTCAATTTGTACTCTATACCTGTATATGCTTCCTATACAACTAATGCCAAGTTTTGAGGTTAGGTTCTTTTGTTGTTGTATATATTTACTTCTCTTATCCTCTATTGATGTTTTGGATAAGAAATCTTTTCTTGAGGTAACAGACCATGCTCGTATCATAAAGGGTTTACATCGCGAGGCCCATGGGGGCAGCGATAAGAGGTCATGTTACTAGAGTGGATTTAGAGGCTCCAGGCCAGCTGGTAGAAGGTTTATAGGTAGGGGTCCAAATCAACAGTGGCTATTTTAGGTCCAGTCTAGCCGACCTTTTTAGGACTCACTCCATACTTCCAATTGAGGTTAGTCCAGTCACAATGTCCAAACATCTCGAGGTTCGTATGCTGGGTTTTAAAGATATGGTGGCTAGGGTAGTTCATCTAATGGTTTCCTTCATATTAGATCTTCATAGAGGTGTATGAGTGTAGGGATTTTAGGCACTAATCCAGAGATTATCCCCAGTGTGGGGAAATTCATCCAGCAGCTATGATAGCTCAGCCCCTTGGTTGGTGTCATCACCAGCTAGGGTGGTCATTAGGCAGAGAAAGGTGCTCCTGGTGGTGCTCAACTTGGAAGGACAAGTGGTCACGTGAGGATCATTTGGCGGTGGTGACCATTAGTTGTATGTTATTCCTGGTAGATCTAAGGCAAAGGCCTCTGACACTGTTATTACAAGTATGTTTTTAGTGTGCCTAGTTTCTAGAGTGTCTAGTGTTTTTTTCATAGATACATATCGATTGTGGAAGAGCAATGATGTATCCAGTGTATATATACATAGATAAATATTGATTTTGAGATAACACTGATGTATTTTATGTGCATTTAATGTACCTAGTGTATTTGTACGATGTATCCAATGTATCTGTGCATAAAACCCTAACTCAATTTTGTGATATATCCGGTATATCTATGAATAGATACATATCTTTTCACTATGTATCGATCTTAATTTTGTGATGTGGAAGGTGTATCTATACATATATAATACATATTATGCACTGTGTATCTGTCTCAATTTTAACATGCATCCAATATATTTGTGCACTACGAATCTAACATATTTATGCATTGTGCTATCCTCTATGTTCAACAATGGTTTTCAGCAGTTAAAATATAAGTGTATTTTGCATATTAGTAGGACTTCAATGAATCTATGCATAAATATATATATCTATGCACAATCTATCTAGTGTATTGTTGAGAATAAATGCATAAATGAGTTTCAGATGGGGCATCAAATTTATATAGTTTGATTTAGTGTGTTAAGAATTGGATAAATACACTGATGTAGCCATGTATGTAGCAATTGATTTCAGATGGGAGAAAAGAAAAGTCTCTTCTTATTTTTGGTAGAATTTCATATTTTCAACCGCTCAAAGAGTAAAGGCCTACTTCTCCTCCTCTTCCTTGTCGTTGTCCTCTTCTTCGTCCTCGTACTCGTACTCTTCCTCTTCCTTTTCCTCTTCCTCTTCCTCTTCCTTTTCCTCTTCCTCATCCTCTTCCTCTTCCTCATCCTCTTCCTCTTCCTCTTCCTCCTCCTCTTCCTCCTCCTCTTCCTCTTCCTCTTCCTCCTCTTCCTCTTCCTCCTCCTCCTCTTCCT
>JBDJHY010000087.1:14368562-14379950 GCA_039654485.1 Withania somnifera
ATATGAGATTGTTGCATGAGATAAAATAGTTTTTTGTTTAATTTTAAAATGAAGGATATAGGCGAAGTCCCCTAAGTAATTGTCATAGAGATTCACAGAGATATGTCGCAAAGAGTGCTTACACTATTTTAAAAGGCCTACATTTAAAGAAATCTGGAAAGTTATGAAATGAAAAACTATTAATCTATAGTAGCACCTATCATAAAACGTGAAAAATTCTATTGAATCATCCACAAAATGTATTAGAATAAGACAAATGAAAGGCATCCCATATACTTCACTTGTTGAGAGCTTATGTATGCACAGATCTGTACTAGACCTGATATTGCTTTTGAGGTAAGAATGCTTGACATATATCAAAGTAACTCTGGTCTTAATCATTGAAAAGATGGTAAGAGGGTTTTGAGATATTTTCAATGAACCAAGGATTTTAAGCTCACATACAAGTATTCTAACTCATTGTAAATCATTGAGTATTCAGACTTTGATTTGGGTGGATATAAAGATAGAGGTGCTGTATCTTGGAGAAACATTAAGCAAATTATTGTTGCAACGTCCACAAGGTAAGTTGAATTTATAGCATGCTATGAAGCTACATCACAGACGTTATGGTTGAAGAATTTAACTTCAGGCCTTAAAGTTGTTGATTCTATTGCAAGGCCATTGAGATTGTTTTCTGATAATTCAACTGCAATATTCTTTTCAAAGAATAATAGGAGTGGTAACTGAAGTAAGCATATCGACAGAAAGTCTTTGATGGTTAGAGTCCATGTCAAGAAGCAAGATGTGAGTTTTGAACATATTAGTACTAATATGATGATTGTTAATCCTGTGACTAAAGGTTTACCAGCTTATATATTCAAGGTTTATGTAACTCGCACAGGGCTTAATAACTCATTGTAGTCTTACTTTTATTCTCTAACACTTTTTCTAGACATTATCGTTTTTATTACACATGACAGTGCACATCTTGATTTTCATGTATTATATTGCAATCATTGGATCAAATAAAGTTTGCTCTGAATGACTTATACTAACTTCATTGATGAGTTGTTGGACACCTTGTTTAGAATGTATTATACAATGTAATACATGGAAGGGAGTACTTGATTAAGAGTATGACCATTATGATTCTTGTATTGATATGTTCTTGATAAAGTGATTGTTGCATAATTGTTAAGTCGAGTGAATATGAATTATGGCCATACTGTTTATTTTCACTCATAAAGGATTGTCTGATTTTGATATGTGAGTCAAGTGGAAGAATGTAGGAGTTTACACGTACATAAGTCTTTTTGGGACTTGAATTGTGACCATGTATTTTTTGTAATAAAATATTTACTTTGTTTTCCATTTAAATAATAAATCATTCAATTAATTTTCCTCCAAATTATGTATATATGGTAATTTTTTTGATGTGAAGAAATTAATATGAAATATCCTAAGAGTTGTAACTCCATCAGTTTAACATCCCAATTCTAAGATAGGCTTAGGCTAGAAGACTCAAAGCTTGTGTTCTCAACTTTCTTCGAGTTGTTCTTGATTTTCTTTTTACACTTGAACAACCATAGCTGAAGGTACGCTCTAATTTATTTTTTTGTTGCATTAGCTTTGTGATTGTATGTTGAAAATCAACATATGTATGTAAACTATGAAGTTCAATCTAATTGGTATATATTTATTGATCTCAATATTTATATCAAATTATTAATTAATTAAGTATAATTAAATAATGAGGTTAGCATGCTTATTAATTGACCATGATGCTTTACTGTTACATTTTACGTGGTATTTCTGATAAAAATGGTGTCACGTTATTGACTTGCAGAGCCTTTCAGTAAAGACTTAATTATGATAAGCGCTCCTCTAGAAAACGAGGAACAAATTGTTTAAACTTGATAGTTAATATTCAAACATAACCTCTCAAAATTGTTTTGCACGAAGGAAGATATTTTTTGAAACAAGTTAGAGTTTTTATTTATTTTCTTGTATTCGATATGTAAGTAAAAAAAATTATTTTAAAAATATTTGTATATATCTAAGATAAAATTATATAAATGGGCGGATTGGGGTGAGACTCGATGGGGGTGGGAGGTGGGGATGAGTAGTGTAGGTCTGGGGCAGGGCAACAGGATGGGATTGGTTGTAGGGGTGGGTGATTGTGACAGTGGAGGGAAGATAATTTGATTTTTTTTTCTATTTTTATTGTAAAAATTATTTTTTTTTATTTTCAAAAATCTTTAAGAAATTACTTTTCAAAAACTTTAAATAACCAAATACAACAAAAAAGTAATTATTGACCAACGAATTATATTTTCTCCCGTACTGAACATAGTCTTCCTCGTGTTTAGTTTTTCAATAATTATGATTACCTCTTGTTTAAGAGTATTCATGCTTGTTCTAATTATGAATAATTAAGGTAGAGTAAATGAAAGTGGTCGTGTAACAATAATAAAAACCTCACTCTTATTATTCCATGATACTACAATATATAATATTTACAATATAAAACCTAATGGGCTTTGAGGTAAAGGGCTCAATTAAAATCTAGTACCCTAAGTAATACATACACACCCTAAGTAATACATATTACACGGTAGTCCAATAATCAGTAACATTGAAAATGAGGCAGGCAACAGCGTACAACATGTTAAAATAGTCAGATAGTGTACAATTTTCCGGCGATGGTATTTTGAACCTCGTTCATTGTTCAATAACATTTGGATCAGAAAAAGTATATTGAAATCACCATACCGAAGCATCAAACTGAATATAAAAATTAAGGTTACTTAAAAGCCAAAAAATGTAGCAATCAATACCAAGCATATAAATACAAGTGAAACAGGGAGAAATCAAATTTGATTGACAATCTTACTGACCTTTATGGAGACGAACCTAATGTTGGTGAGTACAACTGTAAATGCAAATAAAACTGAAGTTTTGAATCAAATCAATATTGCTCGTTGAACAATTCTTTGAAATTATCTTAACTGACTATTTTTTTTTTTAGTTTTTAGCAACGCCAAAAGTGATTTTTAATTTTCTCAAAATTAGGAAAACCTGATCAGACAAATCTTAAAAAAAAAAAAATTATACCCCAAGGAGAATGTCCTAACATCTCCACTAGTATGACACTTTTTCTAGTATGCTAGTCTTAGACCTTAGGCATGTTTAGGATTATTTAGCTGATTTAATTAACAGTAAAATCCATAGTGGTGATGTTTGGAGTATTGTACAGAAAATATAATTATTTATTTTTCAATTAACTTATTGATTTCATTTGAAACACATGTATGATTAATTGAATTGAATTCCCTTCTTATATTTTCGGGGTTCAGTCGAATTTCGGGGTTTAGTCTTGGGTTAAGATTTGGGGTGGGGTCTCGAAATTCGATAACGGACCCAAATATCAACCCGAAACCCAACCTCGACTTCCAAACAGAGACCAAACCCCCAAAAAACCCAATTCGAGACCCCACCCTGAATCCCAAACAGAGACCAAACCTCGAATTTTGACTCGAGACTTGATCCTAAATCCCGACCCGAGACCCGACTCCTAGACCCAACCCTGAATCCCAAATTGGGACCCGACCCTAGGACCAACCCCAAATCTCAAACCGAGACCCAACTTCGAATCCCGATCCCGACCCCAAACTCGACCCCGAATTAGGGTGTCAGATCATTTTTGAATATGGTATCATTAGTATTTGGCAAGATTAGACATATATGCTCTTGAGACAATATTTTCTTCTTACTAATCATACATCTCGAAATATGTAAGAAAATCTCTTATTTTTCAAGAAATATTTTGTAGAAAAACATTTTCCTTTCATAACAAACACGCTGAAAGTGTCGTAAGATAAATCTAGATAATTCCAAACGGTTCTGTTACCGAACAAATTCACATTCCACAAAATGCAAAGCTCTAACAAATAGAAATCATTCATGGAAAATTAACTAAGGCAGATTCAAGTAGTCAAAACCACTCTTAGAAGCACTTCCTATGGACAATTCCTGGACCGGATTCATCATACTCGCCCTTCGTTATCCACATCTGCAAAGCAAGTAGAAGTTAGTATACACATCTGCAAAGCAAGTAGAAATTAGTACATACATAAAAGAGAACCTCTTATTTGGGACTGAGACGTAGATGATTGGTTAATTGATCAGTGACCGAAAAAAAAAAAAAAAAGCGACCAACTTGTTGGAAAGTACTGAGGGAGGCTAGAATTGATCCTCCAATCCAGACGCTGTACTTCCTCTCAGGTGGTGCAACAACCTTGATCTTCATGCTGCTCGGAGCAAGAGCAGTGATTTCCTTGCTCATACGATCTGTTATGCCAGGGAACATAGTTGAGCCACCACTCAGCACAACATTTCCATATAAATCTCTCCTAATATCCACATCACACTTCATGATTGAGTTATAGGTTGTTTCATGAATTCCGACACTTTCCATTCCAATAAATGATGGTTGGAAGAGGACTTCAGGGCAACGGAACCTCTCATTACCGATAGTGATTATTTGTCCATCTGGAAGCTCATAGCTTTTCTCAACATCCTTGCCGTTCTTTGAAGTCTCGAGCTCCTGTTCATAATCCAGTGCAACATATGCAAGCTTCTCCTTGACATCACGAACAATCTCCCGTTCAGCAGCAGTGGTGAATGAATAACCTCTCTCTGTGAGAATCTTCATGAGATAATCTGTAAGATCACGACCAGCAAGATCTAACCGCAAGATAGCATGGGGAAGTGCATATCCCTCATAGATAGGGACAGTGTGGCTCACACCATCACCAGAATCGAGCACAATGCCTTATTGTAAAACAACATACGAGTTAGTAACAAAAAGCCATGAAGAACTAGTATATGTTCCTCAAAATATGTGCTGCTTACCAGTTGTACGACCACTAGCATAAAGAGATAGAACAGCTTGGATTGCAACATACATGGCTGGGACATTGAATGTTTCAAACATGATTTGAGTCATTTTCTCTCGGTTTGCCTTGGGGTTAAGTGGTGCCTCAGTCAGAAGAATGGAATGCTCCTCCGGAGCAACTCGGAGCTCATTGTAAAATGTGTGATGCCAGATTTTCTCCATATCATCCCAGTTGCTTACAATACCATGTTCAATAGGATATTTTAGAGTCAAAATACCTCTTTTGGACTGAGCTTCATCACCAACGTAGGCATCTTTTTGTCCCATTCCAACCATGACGCCAGTGTAACGAGGACGACCAACTATACTTGGAAAAACTGCCCTTGGAGCATCATCCCCAGCAAAACCAGCCTGAAGAAACAAATAAGGAAGTTAGCGTACATCGTTAAGTCAAATAAAGAGTAATAAGAATTGCAAGCAGTTTTTGCTAACTAACCTTGACCATTCCAGTTCCATTGTCAACGACAAGTGGCTGAATATCCTCTCCATCAGCCATCTCATAAATGCTACAGATATTAATTTACAAGTTTAGTAGATACATCATGCCTACAACTACATAATCAATGTAAAAATGTTCAAAGTATCAACTCGTTTATGTGAAAGTTTGTGTAGAAAATCATTTACTTTATGTATTATTATTATTATTTCAACCTCGTGTCAACTCACAGTGAGATAGACTTGTATATATCTAGTAGAAATCACCAACAGGGTGGCACAAGCAGGGGATTCATGCAAAAGAAACCACAGAGGAAAGGAATAAGAGGTGTCAATTTGTGCAGTGGCAGTTCATTCAAGCAATTGTTCACAGGACACATTAAGCCTAAACAGAAAAAGATAATGGTGACTGTGAAACAAAAATCCATTACATTCAAGATAAGTTTCATGACAAACATATTCTAATGATTATCAAATCTCCTCCATGCTCTATATAGAGGTATGCCCATTTCAAAAGCCCAATAGATGGAGTTTCCAAGATTTCTTATTTCCTTTCTCTCAGCAGAAGAAAGAGCCGGATAGATGGATATTCCAAGATTTTACAATTAACTAGAGATAGTTCTTTTAATTATTTTTTTTCACAAAAAAATGGTTACATTTGGGGACTTGAAAACAAAAATGAATATAGCAGACTACTGACAATTTCATAGGATACACCTACACCCTTGCTCACTTTTAAACTCTCAAACTTATTCTCTGTGACAAATTTTCATACTGTTTTTATAACCGAGAAGTTCAAGTTACTACTTTTACTCCTTAATAGATATATACACTAAAAAGATGAAAAAAAAAGTTTAGTTTACGAAAACTTCGCAGAAATAGCGGCCAGATCAATCAGGGCGACACAGTAATAGTAATCTTAATGATCAAGAAATCACTACTGATTACATTCCATACAATTTACGTTCTAATCGAATCAATGTTGGCTATTGTTTTCAAATCAAAACATCACTTGTTCCCACCAAAACATGTTCAAAAAAATTTCCATCTGAACCACATAAAATCAACCTCAAAGAAATTATTCTGCAACTTCAAAATTTGTTTAACCGGTTATACTAATAAATAGTGGAAGTACGTAACCTATAAAAAATATCAAAATCAAAATCCCATACAAATTTGTATGCAGCTAACAACTCACAAAGTTCAAATCGCGTAAAAACTAATTCCAACAAGTCAAACAGAAACCACCAAAACCTAATAAATTATGAAGAAGAATTAAAACTTACCTTTGGATGAAAGTATATGAAAACAGAGGTCTCCTAGTCACAGAATTTTATTATTATTAGAAGAGAATTCGAAACTAAATCTTATTCTCTAGAGGCCTATCAATGAAAATAGCTGTAAATACAAATCAAATAATAAATTAATTCTCTTCTTTCCGTTTTTTGACATTTGTTTCCTTTTAAATGACAAAATTAAAATTTCTTGTGATATTTCATTTGGTTTTATTATTATTTGTAGAAAATAAAATAAAATAAAAAAGAAGCAGCAAATATCTCTAGTAAAGTATAACATTTTTTATTTTAATTGTTGAATTTTTAACTGATTATATTAATATATTAGAGCAAGATCAATAATTAATTTAACTGCAAACACGTTTAATTCGTGTTGCGCTTTTAATTACTATACTAATACTTTAAGGCTCAAATTCATGTTTAATTCATTGTATCAAAACTGTTTTTTTTAATCCTAAAACACAAAATGTTACTCCAAATCAGTGAGATTTTTTTATACTTAAGATTCAAAATCGAAATAAAAAAAAAATTATTTATTGCATCATATCCTTCGATGATAAATAATTTGTTATATTATTTAATAATAATCAGAAACATTATTAATAATACATGAGAATTTGACAGTTTCCGGCCCCTCCCTCTCTCTCTCTCTCTCTCTCTTTTTTATAATTTCTTATAAAATTGGAAAATTAGTTTTACCATTTAATACATGCTTTTATGACTAATACTTTTAATTGAGTAACTGCAACATTGAATAGGAAATCGTGAACCACAATTTAATTTAATCAATAAAAATAACAAAGTATTTTAGGTAAATAAATCTTTTCCATATGAATAGGTGTTTTCTTTTGATAGAGAAAAAGATATCGAATAATTCATTGGTTTCATATTTATTTTTTGTGAGTCTAATTGATTTTAGGTTACTCCACCTTTTTTTTTCTACCATAGACAAGTTCACATAAAATAATTTACTTTTTATTACTCTACATAGTGTATGTGCATTGCACGTGTTTATCATGTAAAATATTTTTTTATAAACGTAAAAAGTCAACCAACATTTTGTAAAGAATTTTCATGATTTAAAACTAAAATTTAATATATAAATTTTAGTTGATTTTAAAATTTTAAAAATAATTAAATAACTATTATATATATTTATATATATATTATAAAAATTAATTTAAAATTTTATAACTTCAGCTAAGATTTTTTTGGCAATAAAATATAAAATATTCCCATACCGAGAATCAAAAAATACACCTAAGGAGCATCAATCAATAGTTAAGTTCACTTTCCAAGAAGGTTGTGTTGAGCTAAAGACCTCAAGAGTAATATCACACTAAGATGATTGCATTTCCTACTTCTCTTAGTACTCTTTATCCCATCTATTCTAGCTCTTATTACTACTAATAGTGATCCGTTAGAAATTTTTTGATTTCTAATGATCAATATATGACATATCACTGCATTACATATAGATGCTACTATCTGCTTCTTATAACTATTCCTATGCTTCACCTTTAATGTGTGTATCAAGTCTGTAACATCAGTATAACAGAGTCTAAAAAAGACCAGCCAATCGTTAACTGATTTCCACACACCCCTTGTCCAAGAGCATGTCGAGAATAGGTGTACTATATCCTCTGCTTCCTCACTACCACATAAACCACAGATGTTATTCCCTCTCTTCAGCCCCAGATCTTGCAATCTAGCTTTGGTCATTAGTCTTTCCTGGTTTGCCAGCCACATAATAAACCTATGCTTTGGCACAGTCACCCTTGATCATATGAGCTTATCCCCCTCCATCTCTGGAAGATTCCCAATCAACTTCCTATAGCCCATGGAGACAGAATATTTTCCATCATTGGTAAGCAGTATCTCCCACTCATAATACCAGTCATGCATTTTTAGCTTTAATCCATGAAGAACCTTCCAATACCAGCTACAATCCACAAGGGTGTGTACCAATCAAAAAGTCACCTCCATTACTCATATATACACCATTTACCCATTTCAGCTACATTATGTCCTTCTCCATGATCATCCAAATAATCTTCTGAAGTTATATTCCAGTATCTGTAATTCTTGATGTTGAAGCCCCCCTGACTTTTTGGTATACAGATTCTATCCTACGCTACTAGAGGCATCTTCTTCTTTGTTTCATTCCCTCCCCACAAAATTCCTACACTTCTTGTCCACCTCTTTCACTATACTCTGAGGTAGAAAGAAAATAGCACCCCCAAAATTATATAGTGAAAACAACACTGAGTCGATTACCTGCAGCCTTCCTGCATAGGAAAGGTGTCTAGTATAGACTACTCTAATCTTTACTGTAATCCTTTCACTCAGCTTGTGACACTCCAACTTGGTCTACCTCTTAGGAGAAAGTGGAAGTCCCAGGTACCTAATAGGAACGCTTCCTTGCATGAACCTAGTGATTTCCCTCAATCTCATTCCTGTATCCTCTTCTACCCTGCTATAAATATACTAGATTTATTAGGATTAGCCTCAAGTACGGTGGCTTGTGAAAAGTGCTTCAATGCTTTCATAACTCTTCTCACAAATGCTTCTTACCCCTTGTAGAAGATCATCAGATCATCTTCAAAGATGAGATGGTTTAGTTTTTACTCCTTACACATTGGATGGAACCTGAAATTAGGAAGATGCCCCATTTTTTATATAATTCTAGACAAGTACTCCATAATAAGTACAAAAAGCAATAGGGAAATGGGATCGCCTTGCCTCAATTCTTTTTTTTCCTTCAAAGTATCCATGACTCTCACCATTGACTTTAATAGAGAACTTTGTATTAGTGACATAAGTCATTATTAACTGATAATAAAACTTCTGAGGGAACCCAAATCCATGCAACATTTCTTCTAAAGGATTCCCGTATAACCATATCAAAAGCCATTCTTAAATCAATTTTTGTCAAACACATTTGTGAGGTCTTCATTTTGTAATGTCTCATCAAGTCATGACAAATCAATACATTAGGAACTAAAGATCTTTCTTGCACAAAAGCAACCCGATTTGTAAATACCAGATGTGGAAACACTTGCTTCAATCTACCACTCAGCAACTTGGAGATATATTGATAAATCACATTGCAGCATGAAATTGGCTGGTACTTTCAGGTCTATGAACCTTAGGAAATAAAGTAATCATCGTTGCATTAATTTGCTTAAGTAACCGCCCATTCTTCATAAAGTCTAACACTGCATCAATTACCTCCTCCCTATTATATCTCATATTTTCCTGAAGAATCCACTACTATAACCGTCACGACCTGGATTCTTAGCAATGCTTATGCTAAAGATGGCATCCTTTACCTCCTTCCAAGTATACCTCCTCAATAAATTCACTTGCTGGCTAACTGATAAAGTATGGTCATTCTTTAGAAACATTGTTAAAGCAGAACTTCTTTGAATATTTTCAACTTCCCTCAGTAACAGACCATAGTTGTTCACAAATATTTCAGTAATCTTCCCAGGATCATTTTGCATCTGCATATTATCATCTCTAAGATGAGTCACCATTTGGCTTAATTCCTTTGCTTTATCACTGAATGAAAATACCTAGTGTTTTCATCTTCATCTGAATCCAAGTTACTTTGCTTCGCTGAATTAAAGTCATTTCATCCAAATAACTAGTCTTTTAAACTGTCTAGCCACCTCTCTTTCCTCCACTTGTAACACTACAGTCAATGGGTCTAATTGTAAGGAGGCCTGAACAACCTTCAATTATCTATTGCTAAAATACTGAGTGTGAAGCTTCCTTATCTCAGATTTCAACAAGTTTAGTTTAGTGACTACTTGATACATTTTATGTCCCCTAACAGGAGTTCTCCACCCTTCCTGGACTAGGCATTTAAACTGAGGATGAGTACACCACATGTTGCAAAGCTTGAATGCTTGCTTCCTTTTTGGCCGACTATTTAACTCTTGACTATGCATGGACCAATGATCACTCACCCCCTCATTCATGACATGAGTTATACAAGCTGGCATGTCATCCAAACACTCACCATTTACAAAGGACCAATCAATTTTTGAAAAAACTCTATGAGTTTCCCCTTTGTCGTTCCATGTATAAGAACATCTTGTGCTTTCTAGTTCTTCAAGTCTAGTATCATTCAAACATTCTTGATTATCAGTTACCTCTTCTAAGGTTACTAGGTTCCCTCCCTTCCTATCATCACTATGAAGGACAAAGTTAAAATCACCAAGTACAAACCAAGGACCCTGGACTCCAGTTTTCACTTGATTCAGATGATTCCACAGTTCCTTCCTATCCTCTCTTGCATTGTGAGCATAGAAAAGTTATATAGTAGCCCTTTCCCAATTTAATATCTACCACCCAACAAGTCACAACTTGATCAGTTTCATGTTTGACACAGACTTTACACATATCTTCCCTCAAAACTATCCAATTCCTACTTGTAATGGGAGGAATGGTTAATAAAATATATCTAACCACCAAACATTCTATCAGCTATACTACAAATTGTTTTTATTTTAGTCTCCAAAAGACCAATAAGATTCACCTCCTCCTTAGTACAAAGGGATTTAGTCTACAAATTGATTCTTATTGATTGATGACAAAAAGGGGGAGAGATTTTGAAAGAAAGTTTGAAGGAAATCTTGAGAAAGAAAGACTTGGTGCTTAAAGAAAGAAGATATAAGGAGATTTGGATGATTGACAAAAAGGGGGAGAGAA
>JBDJHY010000087.1:14389480-14410570 GCA_039654485.1 Withania somnifera
TCTTCTCTAGGTATTTTACTCTTTCTTTGTTATATTGAATAATACCCTTCTCTTTTTAGCGGAGATATTTTATCTACAAACAAGAGAAACAGAAAAAGGTTATAATTGATTTGTGCATCATTTAGGTGATTAAATAAATAACATAAAGTAATATACTATTTCAACAGATGAGTTATCTATTGCAATAAATTTCTCATCTGTTACTATTGATTTCCAATCTGTTGCTATAGATTACTCATCGGGAGAAACAAAACAGTTTCAGCACTGTTTTGGTTGTTTCCAACATGTGATTAATCTGTTGCAACAAATGGATAATATGTTGTAACAGATTTCTCATCTAGAAAAAAAAATCAACATAGTTGAGCAATTGTATTATTTCTCTCACCAGATAAGTAATCTGTTGCAATTTATAAGTCATCAGTTGCAATAGATTACTAATGTGTTGCAATAGATGAGACATCTGTTGGGAATAAAATATATTTATCACACTCGTTTATTTTTTTCTTACAACAGAACTAATCTCCTATATTACAGAGGACAACAACAATACTTCACTACATTTGTGGACTCATTTAACAACATCAAGATATAATAATAAGTGTTTACTAAAAGATGTTATGCTAAATTTCAGCATCTGTTTCACAACAATGTTCAAGAATAAGAACAAGATAAATTGTACTTTCACAAAAGATACACTTTACAAACATACCACCATATCAATTCTTAACAAATATCATAAATTAGAACTTTTTTCTTAAGCAACAAATTAACCAAAAATAATAAAATCATCAACAATAACTTAACTTTCAAGAAATTCTAACTTTTCATTATAACCAAACATGTTATTTTTAAAATTCTTACTTGTTGAACCTATTTCACTACATTTAACAACAATACAAAATGTAATAATAAGAACAAGATATGCTACAATCCAGCAGCTATTTTAGTTTGTCCAACAAATCAGTCAATTGTTGCAATAGATCACTTAGTAAATTTTAAAAGTTCGCTACTTTCACAATAATATTCAAGAACAAGAACAAGAACAACAAAAATTATTTTCACTGAAGATAACTATTTAAAAACATATAATTATATCATTGTTAACAAATACCACAACTTAACTTTCATTAACCCTAATTTTACTTTTAAGAGAAGACCCTAAATTTTCACTATGTTAGTTTTTGAAGCATAAACTTTTAAACCATTTCACTATATTTAACAAGAAGGCAAAATATGATAACAAGAACAAGAATGCTACAATCCAACAATTGTTAAATTTTGTCCAACAAATCAATAATCTGTTACAACATAGTACTAAATTTTTTTAAAATTTCACTGCTTTAACAACAATATTCAAGAACAAGAACAACAAATTTTGTACATCCACTAAACAAAATACACCACTATACAACAACCATATCAAGTGCTAAGAGATAAATATCACAAATTAGGATTTTTTTTCATTTTTTCCAAACAACAAAGTCATTAACCCTAACTTTGAACCAACAAAATCAGTTCTTTTTCTCTTCTTCTTCTTTAACCAAAATGGAAAACCCTAAACAAAAATAAAAGCGAAAAATTTACCCTAAAAAGGGAAAAAAAACAGAGTGACAAGAAACAGGGATCACCGTGAAACATTTGAAATTGCCGGAAGGGAGAAATTATTGTCATAGATCATAGAGAGAAAGTACCGAGAGAATGTGAAAAATTTTGGGTTGGGAAAATTGTTTTTATTTTGAAAGATGAGAGTTGGGGTTTTTTTGTATTTTAAAAATATTAATTAAGTCTTAATTAAATTAATGAACTTTTTAGGACAAGTTTGATCAACCAAAGTTAAATTTGTCACCATTTTTTATTTTGAAACTTAAACACACCTTCGGCCCAATTTTCTCAAGTGACTATAGCTTAAACAGCAGCACTAGTTTGGTTATTTGTGCACTCGTTTTCTGGGTCAAAACCATACAAATGTAAAAGTCCGCGGCTTTTACTGGAAATTTGCAATTTTGCTTCTAAACATTCCCAATCATAGGTAATCTTGTTATTTTGATTGATAAAATTCTGACATCCAGTAAGCAAATTCTCATTTTCCTTTTTTTTTTTTTTTTTTGGGATATGATTCTACAAATTTAAGACATTGGGTAATCGCTATAAATAAGACTGACAGTTTAACAAATTTTAGGAGCTCTTACTTTTCTCCTGTTGATACTTCTTTTAATTTCCTGAGAGATTTAGCGTACAAGTATTGGGTTAGTGCTACGGAATGGACCCTAAATTTTGCGTTTAGTTGCTGATATGTATAAGTATGATTTGGTGCTATAAGTGATTTATTGTTAATCAAATCTTAGATTAGTTTCGCTCAAGTTTGACTGAATCAATAAGAGTTGAGGGTTTATCGGAAACTACCTCTCTAGCCCTTACTCCTCAAGGTAGTGGTAAGTTCTGCATATGTCCTCCTCAGACGGGAATATATTGGATATATTGTTGTTATTTTTGTTTCTATTGGACAATATTGCATTGCTGTCTGTAACTTACACAGGATAACTGTGACTGCTTAGAGTTGATGAACTATTAGCTTCTGCTCTGATACACTGCTACTGAAATCTATGTAGATAAGCAACTTTCAGCTCACTCAGATAGGATAAAGTGTGGTTGGTGAAGCAACTGAAGTGTAAAGCTTTGACTTGTTACATGAAATGTTGGTCGTAATTTCTAAAAGAATAGATAAATTTGGCCGTGTTCTGCAAGTCGCTGGACAGCTAAAGGATCGCATTTGGTCAAGCAGTTGGTTTCATTCTGTTTCAAAAACAAATAATGAAGTTGAAACAATTGCTAGAATCATCAATGATCACCCTTTTCCTGTTCAGCCTCTGCAACCAACACTTAAACATCATATCTCTCCAAGTATCTTGTCGACCACGTTTGTTGAAAATGTCCTTGGTCGCCTATTTGCAGCACATACAAATGGTCTTAAAGCATATGAATTTTTTGAGTTCTGCCTCTGCCATTCGGAATATAGTCCAACCTCCGATGCATTTGAGAAGACACTTCACGTACTAGCAAGAATGCGTTACTTTGATAAAAGTTGGGAATTAATGAAGAAAATTCAGCAGCTACAACCATCGTTACTCACCCTTAAGTCATTGAGCATCATGCTATCAAGAATAGCAAAATATCTGCCCTATGAAGATACCCTTGAAACATTTGAGAAGATGGAGCAACATTTATTCCCCGGGAAGAAATTTGGCACCGAAGAGTTCAATATTCTTCTTCGAGCATTTTGCACGCAGAGGCAGATGAAAGAAGCTCGTTCAGTATTCAACAAACTCCATTCTAGGTTCCCAGCTGATACCAAGACAATGAATATCTTGCTTTTGGGATTCAAGGAATCGGGGGATATTACTGCCGTAGAGTTATTTTATCATGAGATGGTTAAACGAGGTTTTAAGCTTAATTCTGTGACATTCAGTATAAGAATTGATGCATACTGCAAGAAAGGTCGTCTTGGTGATGCTTTGAAGTTATTTGAAGAAATGGATAGGGTTAATTGCTTTCCTACAGTAGAAACTATAACAACTTTGATTCATGGAGCAGGTATTGCTCATAATATCAGTAAAGCCAAGGAACTCTTCCATGAAATCTTCAAGAGAAATTTGCAACCAGATACTGGAGCCTATAATGCCCTCTTGAGTTCTCTAATCAAATCTAGGGATGTCAAATCTGCTGCAGTCTTAATGGATGAAATGAGGGAGAAGAATATTGAGTTTGACCATTTAACTTACCACACTATGTTCTGGGGATTGATAAGATCGAATGATGTTGGTGGTGTCATTGATCTTTACGGAGGGATGGTTGAAAAAAGTTTCTTGCCTAAGGCACGAACAGTTGTGATGCTGATGAAATTCTTCTGTGGAAACCACAGAGTTGATCTTGGTTTGAGTTTATGGAATTACTTGATGAATAAAGGGCACTGTCCACACTGCCATTCCTTGGAAATTCTGGTCACAGGATTGTGCTCCCGTGGGAGAGTTGAAGAAGCATTTGAGTGCTCTGAGGAAATGTTGAAGAGGGGTAGGCACATGAGTGAGCTAGTGTTTCAGATGTTGAGGAGGTCTCTCTTACAGCTAGGAGAGGAGGAAAAGTTACAGAAACTGCACCAACTGACAAAGAGATTAGAAATGATATTGCCTCCATATGGACAAACTACTGGGCACAACCTAGGTGCAGATCTGTAGTGAGGTAAATAAAGTTACTTGCTTGGTTTATTTGATTCTATGCAGAGCTGAGGTATTGTGGTGTTTCTTTCTCAATTCTCTCTTGGAACATATATCTTTTGATTGACTGATCTGTTCTTTCTTTGGATCTAGCTCTTAGATGCCTGTTAGTTCTTCTTTTTCTCAATTTTCTTTGAAAGGAGTTTTTCCTATAAAAGAAGTTATGTGAATACACTTCTTACAGGTTTGTTAGTGCTGAACTCCTTATTTTGTAGATCTATAGAATTTACTTAAATAGTTTACCTTCATATGGGACACTTTGCCATTGCAGTGCTACATGAGATGCATATAACTGTTAGAAAGCATCATTGGCAGTGCCATCTAAAAGTATGACCTGTAGAAGTTGGCTAGTTGGCAAGGAAGGAATATTGACCTGTTCTCTACGTGCCAAGCATACTAAGATACCATTAGACGTCTAGTAACTGGGAAGGATCTAAATACTGAAAGGTAATTTCCTGGTTTTAGTTCTGCCTTCCTGGTTTGCCTTGCAATCAGTGTGGTGACACTATCTGCCATCTATTTACTTCTCTCACTCTCTGTTGTTTTTTTCCTCATCAGCTGGTTTTGGAAATTATTGCTTGACAGTGTAGTTCCATGTCACTTGGATGGAAGATGTTTAATTGCAGGAAATAATTGTAGATTTGACTAATTGTATCCTGCTGCTCTAACAAGCAACTTTGTAGTCTTTACTGATTTTGATGTAAATTTCTATAGGGAAGTGGAAGTAAAAACACAACAAACTAAAGATAAGGATGGATAAAGAGGAGAAAAGACGCAAGCAATGGAATCTATAGGCAACCAACACTATAATGAGCGAAGACCTCCTATTATGATATCCATGAAAGCACCCAATCTATCAAATCAATACTAGACCCAAAGATGGAATAAATTAAGAGCAATAATTATATTGAATTACTATCCTTAAAATCCAAGAAAGAACCTAACCTATAAGTGGACCACAAGAGGATGGATACCCAAGCAACTACACTTTATCAACAAGAGGCAACATAAGCTTTGCTACTATATATAGTCTAAGACTTAGGCTAATTACATTGTTGGCTCAAAAGTGGCATAAACATTACTAAAATAGCCTAAGCTTTTATAAAGCCTACTTAAGCCGTCAAAACAGTCCACTTGGTAGTGGTTGGCCTCCATGCTCCTCGAGGATGGGTCGTCCTCCTTTGGACGACTTGAGCTTGACCCCTCCTTGAAGTGAGGTCTTGGGCTCTTCTTCGTTCCTTGATGCATTCACTTGTCCAAGCCATAATCTGTACATGATATTGATCCCTCGAAGGTGCAAATTGAGCCTTCACAATCATCCATATTCTCCTTAGAGAATTCGTGGCCTTCATCTCCTCAGACAACCCTTCAAACATGAGTTTGACAAAGATAGCACTACCCGGATCCACATCAGATTTTGTGAATTCTTTTAAGCACTACCACAATCACATATCTCCATCATCAATTTTGTAAAACACAAAGTTGTAAAGTGGTTGTCATCTGGGCTATTCCTTGATTTCATGATTTCTTCTGAAGTTCAACATATATATACATGGAGGGAGAATGCTGGCATTTAGCTCCATCAATTATTTAAACTGAAGTTGGGCTACACGCCACTTGAATGGCCTTATACTGTGGCCCAATCGGACACAACTATGGAATTTAGTCAGACTGAAATATCTTCAAAGTGGCTACTTTTCATATTCAACAGATTCAATGATACCAGATCTGTGTGCGATTTTTCTGCTTATGCATTGGTTACTATCATCTTTTTCGTCATCCTTTTAGTTTCCTTTCTTTTTGTTTGATGGATCAACCCTTTGTTAAAAGAAGAAGAAATCAATCTTTTGTCATTCTTTCATTGAAGCTAAAAACATATAGCCTTACTTCATTTGCTTTTAGGGGTTCTGAAGCGATTGAATGGGTTAATATATTGGTTTGAGTTCATCTTTAAGAGGCCCATTGCATTTCTAACCATATCCAGTTCAACCATCACATTTCATCCGTGAGTAAATATGTCTAACCGATCTCCAAGTTATCGCTTGACTGAGGTTTTGGTGTCCAGTTTTTGACATTAGTTTCCCATATTAGCTTCTCATTTTGCTGGCTGAGGTAATTCAGAGGTTTACCAATGAAACTGGCATTATGAAAGGGCCACTGTTCTCTTGTCAGATGAGTTGAACTCTATTCTCAGAGTTTATGACCAGCCTTCGAAAGTTTTCTTACTGTTTCCTTTTGTACTTCTTCTGCTCTTTGTTTCTTGTTCTTTTTCTTTCTTAGTTGAGAAGTGGTGAATATGGAAAGAAAAGGTTGATCCTTTAAATGTAAGGAAGCCTTAAAAATATCCAAATCACTTCATCTTGCATTAACATCTTGATGTTTTTGATTCTGTGATAGCTAAGAACCTCTGACAAACTCATGGTACTTGGTAAATCTAATTTTGTAAAAGATTGTTTCCAGATATTAATATTAAGCTTCTAAACTCTCCACTTTCCGGAAATACATAACAGTGGCATAGTGTTCTTCCTTAAAGGCTTATCTGCTTTCTCATTTTTGCACATCAAAACTTTAACTGCCTTCATTTTGCAACTCTCCTACAGATCATGAAATGGATAGTGTTAAAATGGATTTCTCCTTTTTGGGTTCCTCTTGTATCCTTGGCTTAAGATGGACGTTACAAAATGCTCTCCCACAGACCACCAAATGGCATTGCAACTTCACCGAAGAACTTTGCTATCAAATGTCTCTGAAATTCATTCAGAAGGTAAGGTCCACATACAACAATAACAACAAATCCAGTATATTCCCACAAAGTGGGGTTTGGAGAGGGTTGAGTGTTTGCAGCCATACCACTACCTCAGGTATGGTCCACACATCAATAAGGAAATACATGGTTGTTGAATTAATGGTTCCTATAGGATTATGAATGCAGTATTAACTTTCAGGGAGTATGCTTGTGGTTCGTTGCTGGGCACCATATTTTTCCAATACCATGTATATTAGAAATCCTTTGTCTGCTGAAGCTATTACGTTTTTACCAAAAATTTTGGAGTTTGTTGCCGGTAAGGTTGTTGATTTTCTCGGAAAGGTCATATTTCTTAATCCATTGGACAATCGACTTAATACCTGCACAAGTTCGGCATATGCAAGAGTCAATGCATTATGTTGTATTTCTTTTCGCAAATAAAAGGTAGGGTTTTAGTAATTATTGTGGTGAACAGGCCATTTATTAGCTTAATAGCTTAATGATATCCTTTATTTGATGTGAAGAATAGTTCAAAAAATGCATTTTTAGCAGGTTAGTACTCCGATCACATCCAGGAACAACCCAAACTACCCATGTGCACATTCCAATGAATTCTTCTTGTGTGTTGGCATGGTGAAAAATACTGAAACGACTAAAAATAAGATATGAACCTCCTGATATCTCATGGCTGAACCAATCAGGAATGGATCCATACTTCTACATATGGGAAGTCCCTGCATTGCATAAGCCACTGATTTGATCTGCTATTTCTTGGACGAAGAGAAACAAGACACGATAATCTTGGTTTGAAACAAGTCTATAAGACGTCCAAGTTTGACTTGTTTGGCCTTATTTAAGAAACAAGTCTATAAGGCCTGTCCGCCAATTTTTACTTGTTTGCCTCAATGACATATTTGGACCTTTTCCCTTAAATCTACACCACAATTAGTTGGAGGTCATCATTGCGGGGACTAAGTTAATGTTTCTAAAAAATCTACCATTTACTTCAAGTGAAAACCAATGTAAAGTTTATTTTTAGTTGTATAATTTATTTTTAGCATAGTCCAGTTACAGACTTTATATTTTGAAAATAATTTTTGAGTGATTGATTCACTAGAAGACATCGGCGTTATGGATTACGTTGTTCCTATGTTCAGTTTTGAGCTTATTTTTTGAATTGTCTCGCAACTGTGTTTACATATATGTTTGAGCTTTATTAGCTTGGTATGTTTTTTTCCGAAGTTCTTATTTTCAGCTTGAAACGTTCCATTAAATAACACTAACAGGAGACAATACAGCTCCTAGCTATTAATTAACTCCTAATTGTTATTTGCTTTGCTCGCACGAGCACTTTATTTGGATAGTTTCATTTGTGAATTGTTTCAAAACGACTCAAAACCATGTACAAGTTTCTTTTTCGTTTGCAGATTCAAGAGTTTTTCTCAAATTTCACCCTAGAGATAATTGTTACAACCTGAATTTGGAATGAATTGAAGGGAAAAAATATGATTTATGGGGAAGGAAGAATAGGAAAAACAAGCGAGACTAAGAGTGTGTTTGGTATGAAGAATTGAAATTATGGGGAAGGAAGAATAGGAAAAACAAGCGAGACTAAGAGTGTGTTTGGTATGAAGAACGTTTTTCAATTTTCTCATGTTTGGTTGGCTTAATTGTTTTGGAAAATGTTTTTCAAGTTAAGTTATTTTCCTCAAATTTAATGAAAATGACTTACCTCCAAAAGTTTAAGAAAAATATTTTTCAAAATTCTCTTTTATCTTCGTACCCCAACTTTTCATCCTTGCTCAAAATTCGAGGTCGGGTCTTGAGTTCAGGATTTTGGGTCAAATTCCAGACTGAACTCGGGGGTTGGGTAGAGACTCGGGGTCGAGTCTAGGGTTGGGACTTGTAGTCGGGTGTTAGATTGAAATTTAGGGTCGGATTTGGGGTCAGGTTTCGAGATCGATTCTCGAATTAAGATTTGGAGTCGGGTTTCGAGTTGAAATTCGGACCTCAGTTTGAGAATTGGGGGTCGAATTTTGGGTTAGGATTCGGGTTCGAGTCTCGGATCATGATTCGGTTTCAGGTTTCAAGTCTCAGGTCAGGATTTAGAGTTGAGTTTCAGTTTGGGATTCGTTGGGTCTCTAGTTAGGTTTCAGGGTTGGGATTTATAGTTGGGATTCGAGGTTAGGTCTCAGTTCTGTATTCGGGGTTGGGTCTTGAGCCAGTTTTTGGGGTCGGGATTTAGGGTCAAGATGCAACCTTGAATACTGACTCGAGACCTAACCCCAAATTTTGATCCAAGACTAGACCCTGAATCCCTACATGAGACCCGTCTCGAATCCCGACTCGACTCCAAAATCATCCGAGGCCTGACCTGACCCTAAATCTCGAATCTTGACCCGAGACTTGGCCCCAAAACTCGACCTAGAACCCGACCTGAGACTCAAACCTAAATCTTGACTAGGGACTTGATCCCGAATTTCGATCCGACCCTGAATCCCAACCTGAGATCGGATCCTACATTTCGATCCGATATGCAACCCTGAATCTCAACCCGAGACTCGATCCTAGACCCGACCCCACATCCCAACCTGAGTTAGGGTGTCAGATATAATATCAGTAGTATTTGGCAGAATCATACTTATATGTTTTTGGGATAATATCTTTTTTTTTACTAACCAAACAACAGAAAATAAGTAAGAAGATCACTTGTTTTCAAGAAAATATTTTCTAGAAAAACATTTCCTTCATGGCAAACACACCATAAAGAATAGGAAAAATAGAGAGAATCTAAGAGTTAAACTAAGGCTATTGCTATTCCATTTTTTGAAAGATGATCATAGTGGAATGAAATATCTTATTTATAGGTCTAGATGTGTCAATAAGGCTAAAATGCATTGTTTTGGCACCCTAAGCTAATCAATTTGTGCACAAACATCTGATCTGCAACCTCTTTTTGCCTTCATTCACCTCAGATTCTACTGAATATCAATGATTTCAATTTCTTTTATTGAACTCTAATCATGACCGCTTTGATTTTGAAGTCGTAGATGTTTTCTTGTCACGACTTAATTTCTCAGGGCATGATGACACCTACAATCCTTCCTGTAGGCGAAGAAAAGTAAGGGACCACTATACAAGCAACAACAATAGAAAATAGGGCTGTTTAAAACTGAACCGAAACCAATAGTACGATCAAGTAATTTGGTTATTGTATTAATGGTTCGGACTATTGATTTAGTGGTTCGATTATCGATTTACTATACTATTATTATTAGATTATCGGGTCGTGTATCAGTTTAACCAAATGTCTTATCGGGTAACCCGATAACTCGATATACTTCTACCCTTACACTAATTGAATTAAGAGTTAAGGAGTTGGAGTTTACATTTCATAGATTCATTCCCATTTTTAAATTCTCATATTTGATAGGATTTCTATGTCTCTCAGTCTTCTCAAAAGTTGTGCTCACTTCACAAGTTCTCGATCTGTTAGTGTTCAAGATTTTATTGTTTCTTTGAAGCATTGTTTCATATTTTTTCACTTTTTGAAGAAAAGAAGTTTATGTTTTGTTTTGAGCTCTATGTGTGTCCCTTGCAAGTCTTAATGGTTAACCCGATAAAAGAACCAATAACGATGATATTCGATAAACCAATAATCGACAATCGATACTTTAACGGTTCTATAATGGTTTGACATGTCTACAAATCGAGAACCAATAAGTCAAATTGATTAAATTTAAAATCAAACCGAAAACCCTAATAAAAACATAAACATATGAAAAAAATGTCTGGAATCTAACCAAGAAATGAAAAAGTAGGAGCAAAATCTCAATACAACATTGAAATCCATAATCCCCCGATTTTGTATCTCGGTATTGTAGCCACTAAGTACAAGAGTATCAAAGAAAAGTACAACAATATTCAAAAGATATTGTCTCATGAGTGTAAAAGTGATAGAAGATAAAAAAAGAGAAGAAGTTGGCTCTGGTCGTCAGAGTCGCTCCTACCTCTGAAATCCTTAAGAGTGCACGAACTGCTTGGATCATCATCGAGTATTCGTTCTAGGATCTACATCTGGGAAGATGCAGAAATGTAGTATGAGTACCAATAACCGAAGCAATGGGTACCTAATAGGCATCATAAACGGACTAGCACATATAAGAGATAAAAGTAATAAATAGGTAGATAATGAAAGAATAGATCATAGAAGAAACAAGCAAATAGAAGTAGAACAGTAAAAACATTCAGCTAGACAGATCATTAAGCAATAAATAGGTACATAAACTAGCTAACTATCACAGAAGAACTCAGATAAAGAAAGACATACTTGAGTCCATGTTCAACTAACAAATAAAAGAGAGGTACAAATTGGGAGGTATACAGTAACCTTAATAATGGGACGGGAGGAAGAATATATATCACCAACTAGCATAAGAAAGTAACAAGACAAAGAGGAAAACAGCTAGAAGAATCAAATACCTAAAGGAAAATCAAGTACAAGTAACAAAATTACAATCTCAACAAGTGCACATACACCCCAGGAATGCAAAATAGTGAAACAAACTCCATTAACCTCCCATACGACCAGAAAGTACAGTTGGCAAACAACAAATAAGGGTGGAATAGTGCAGAATGATATGTATTATGCTAGTTAAGCATGTATGCTCCTTCGGTGCCCATAGGCCCATCAGCAAGACCCATGGAAGGGTTTCCCTAAATGCCTCTACTCCACTGTATATTCCTTCTTCGGCACCCGCATCCTAGAATGACAAGGTCCATGGAGGTTCTTTGTCTGCGGACAACCCATAAATCTCGTAACTGATATGATATCAGGAGCGCCATTCATGCTAGACCTATACGTCATGTACAGCCACGATTATCCAAGATAAGGAATCTATGGACACACCAATTGGGCCCGTAAAGCATATAATCAAGAGCTAAAAGAGGCAAACAAGAGTATGGAGAATAGTTTGGAATGTAATTGTAAGGCTTTGAGGACTTATTTGTCATCTTAGGTCATTTTTGGTCCTGTGTAATAAATGAAACTTAGGCCACTATAAATAGAAGGTCTTTCAAATGTGTAGTTAGTTTTAATTGAATTCATGAGTTTGTAGAACAAACACATTTTGTATTTTAGTTCTTTATTACGACTAATGATAGCTTGAGTAGCTTGCTAATCATTTGGTAGATTGTAGTGTGAGAATTACGAGAGTGGATTAAGGTGGGAGTATCCTTGACTGTTTGTCTAGTTTTTCTTTGCTTAATCAAACTATTGAGTCTTCCATTTGTGGGTGTACCATTTGATTTTCTTACGTTTGATTGAGTTGGAATTCAATTTACATGAATTTGTAATTGAATTTCGCATATCTTCTATCTTTCATTTTTCGCTTTTGGTTGAATAATATGGATTGAGATCCCTCGGATCACCGGTCGTATCATTTGGTATCAGAGCCTAGGCTAATAATTCGTTTCACCGGATTACAATCCTAGGTTGTAAATAAAAAATCCACCAAAAAAAAATATTAAAAAATCGATCTGAGTTGAATTGTGTTTGCTTGTTGATTTTGATTACTAAAAATCGATCTCCTAGTACTTTGGGTCACATATGTCAAATTTGAATCGAATCGGAGTTGATTGGTTATATCTACCCTTGTTGAAGGTTGAACTCAAGTTGGTATTGAATTTGTGATCAATTGAAGAGGAATTGAAGGTTGAAAAGTTGAAAGTCATCACAGTTTACGTTACTAGGATCTCCTACTTCGAATTTCATTCAAATCGGAGAAGAATTGAGGTACTTGAAATTTTTGGTGTTAATCACCTTCATCTTCTAAATCCGAAAATTGAGAATCCGAAGTTTCTGAGTGTTGAGAAGTTGTTCTTATATATTAAAGAGTTTAGGGTTTAAATTTGGTAGAGATTGGTGGAGGTTTGGTGAGATTCCAAAATTTCGATTCTAAGTTCTTCATGTTCTTACTTCCCAGATTGTCAAACTCAAATTGTGTGTGATTGAGTTGAATTTCGAGCTTTACAAATTGTGAGAATTATTTCTCATAATTAGAAGAGTGTGGGGATTCAGTTTGGTGTTATTTAGTTGAGGATTGAAGTTTCTTCAAATTTGAGTTCACCATTACTGGAGTTCTTCAAAGGTTGAAGAAGAAGTTGAAAAATTAGATCTACGATTTTGTCGGAGATAAAAAGTTGATAATCATAATCTCCAAGCCATAAGGACTCTACGTCTCAATTTTCATTCAAATCCGAATTGATTTGAGTGAGTTTGGATTTTAGTGTTCTTAGTGTTTTTGTTGTTCTTGGTTGATGTTCATACATTGTTGAAGAACTTCAAAATTGGTGTTGTTTGGTCCGGAATAAGCTTGGAATTGAGTGGAAAAGGTGTTTTAGATTGGGGTATTTTTGTGGAAAAGCAAAGGGCCTAAGGAGAATTACAACAAGGCATTTTTTCCTGTGTACGTCCTAGACACACTGCCTAGGACAGCGGCTAATTTTCACCAGCAACCTCCACCGCCCTCAAGTACGGTAGGCCACCCTCAAGATGGCGGTCAAGTGAAAGTCAAGTTGTTGAAACTTGTTGGAACGGTGGTATGAAGCCCAAACGACGGTCAACATTGACCTACCGCCACCTAGGACGGTGGTTTGCCTATTGGAGACAGTGGCCAACTTTTCCTCAAATTTGCATACTGTTTAGAACGACGGTCCGCCCTATGCACACGACAGTCACTTGTGATGATAAAAAATGACTCCCAAGAGTGTTCAAACATTGTAGTAACATCTTACTTTGATTCAATTCAAGTTTATAATCCTTAGTTTCATTCTTGAACATCAAGTTAGCTATTAATTCCACAACTAGTTACAACTAAGTAATCGCTCTACATAGTTGTTGTCTAGTTCTTGCATCCGTATTCATTCGTACCATTTCTTTAAAGCTTTTCTTATTTTACACTCTTATTGTAATCTTGGTTCAAGTGCGTTCTTCTTAGTCCGTTGTGTGTCGATAAGAATTCATTCTACCACAAAAGTTAGAAGACCATTGATTGATAGAGCGAAGGTGAACTTAACAAGCAATCTTGAAAAAGCTCTAGAGGTAAGCGATTGTTCACATAAAGAGTAAAGTGAGACATTTATTACTAATTCGTTTGCTAGTTTTGCAGGTATACATGGAGTACCAATGCGAAGAAACCTCCAATGACCTTGCGAACTCCTTGTAAGAGATTGTAACTCTTGGAGATGAATGGTGAGATCGGAGGTATGGAGGAAAGGTTGATACGGGTTGAAAGAGGGAGCAATTTGAGTTCCTCACAAGAAGTCGAGAAGGATAAGGGAAATGGAATCAAGGAGCAATCAATGACTATTACCCCAAGGCTACCACTAAAATCCAACCACCCAACCCTTACTCGAAGTCAAAGCTTCCAACAATAACCCACATTTACCTAAAGACATCCCCATTTCACAACTCCACAGCCAAATCCTAAGCCATTCCACCCTCTACAAAAGCACCAGACTTTTGTGAACAATTCAAACCGAAGCCAAGCTCGTTGTAGATATTTCATCCATGGTGTCCTTACATGAGTCGGATATTTCATCTCCACACATACATCCACAACACTCCTACCAAGACAACTTATTTCAAAACCCCTTATACGATGACGATTGTAATGAATATGAGGTTTGGAGGCAAGACGGTAGGGATGGCTACAAAGAGCCAAGGGATAAAGAGAGACCTCAAGAATTTGATCAAGATCAAGGTTATTGGGATAGAAGAGGTCCATGTGGGAATGATAGAGGAGATAGGATACGGGAAGGTAGAGGGGATAGGAATGAGTTTGACCGGGGGTTGAACACTATCAAAAAGACGCTTCCAAAATTCAAGGGAAGTAGTAACTCAGAAGAGTTCTTGCAATGATAGCTACAAATCGAAAGGAGCTTTCTCACCAATAATGTTTCGGATACATTGAAGGACAAATGTGCAATCACTCAATTTGAGGAATTATTTGTGGAATTGTGGTTTACTTGCTATCTCATGTAAACTTTTTTTATAATAAAAAAATAGATCTTAAGGGATTTCTTGAGAAAGATTTATTCTATAAATCAATAAAATCAAACTCTTTAAAGTAAATTGCACAAAATTATTTAAAGATACAAGATGATATAATCTCAATCATTGGATTTAAGACCAATAAGAAGAGATATGCCGTATATTTATATTAGAATATATAATTTTTTTTAGAAAAACTTGATCAACACTTCAATTAAGGATTTTAACTATAATAGAACATTCAAGTATTTTTTTTATATAAAAGAGAATTTAATTAATGTAAGATTGATAAGTGCTTGACATACTCTTTAAATTTCTTAAGTTTTTTATCCCAACTTTTGACCACTCTACGATACAACTCGTGATCGAACTACTGATCACAACCCCCATTCTACAACTCCTGATCTAGGATCCAACTTTGACTCTAGCATTGAGACCGGTCCCTGACCTGAGACCTAACTCCGCTCAACACTCGACCCTGACTCTCAACTCGAGACCTAACTTTTGACCCGAGATCGAACCTCAATTTTTGACTTAGAATTCGAGTTTTAACCTGATTCAAGACCCAAACCTGACTCCCGATGTTCAACCTGGTCCTTACTCGAAATCTAACCCCCACCACGACTTAACACTTGATCCTAACTTCCAACCTAGGACATGACTCCCCACTCAAGAGACCCCAAACTCAACTCTTGATTTGGGACCCGAACTTGACCTCTCAACCTGAGACCCAATCCTAACTCCTAACCAAGGACCTCACCCAGGACTTGACCTTGATTATTGATTCGAGACTCGCCCCTAACTCGTACCTTGAACTTGATCCCAACTCCCAACCTAGGCCCCAATCCTGACTCTTGACTCGGAGTCCAACCCTGACTTGATCCCAATCTAGTATATAAGTCGGGACCCAACCCTGACTCTTGATTTAAGACCGAACCCCGACTCTTGAATAAGGACCTAACCCGAAATTAAAACCTGGCTTCTGAATCTAAATCCAACCCTTAACCCTAATTCTTAATTCGAGACTCAACCCTGAGTCCAAACTTAGGACCCGATCCCCAATCATGATCTGACCCTTAACCCCAATTCTTGATCTAGGACTCGACCTCAACTCTCTACCTGAGGCATTGCTCGAAACTCGAACTTGGCTATTGATCCCAAACCCGACTCCAATTAAACTTTAATTTTGACTTGATACTTGACCTTAACTTCCGACCTGGAACTTTACCCTGAATTCAGACTCAAAATTTGATCCCCAACCTCGAGATTTGACTCCCGATCCGGGGATTGACCAAAGACCAGATTCCTACCCCGATTATCAATTTGTGACTCGCACCCGGACTTCTAACTCCTAAATCGAGACTGGGTTAAGGCTAGAGTCAGGTCATGTGTCGAGATCGGGAGTCAGATCGAGATTATACCCCGATTCTCATGTCGAGGTTGGATCTCGAATTAATGTTAGGAGTTGTTGTCAAATGGGGTTAGGTCAATACCCTGTCCTAAATGGGGACTCAAGTTGCGTTTGCGATGTTTTAGAAAATTTCCCTTCTACCGCTCTTAATAAAGTATGTGTTTTTTCTAAAGTTTATTATTGATGTCTTGTAACTAATAGTTTTTCTAAAAACGTTTTATTAGAATTTTAACAATGAAAAATACTTTTATACACTCTAATTTTATATTTGCATACCCAAATTAATTTTTAAAAAATAAACGTTATATCAAAACGTTAATATTAACTCATGTAAGATGTATGAAAGTGACTGGTAGAAAAACAAAAACAATTATATAGATTTAAAAGTGATTTGTTAATACTATTTAGGGGTGTCAAATGAGCGGGTTAAGATAAAATTGAAGATATTAAAATAGGTTGAATTAGAATTTAGGTTGGGTCATGACCACCCAAATTAACTGAAAAGTGAGTTGAGTCATGACCCTCTTAATTTAAAATATATATATATTTTAAAAAATTGTAGATTAAGAGGGAGGTGGGGTTGAGGTGTGGGATGGGGAGTCGGGTAGGGGTGGGGGCGAGTAAGAAAAAATATTTTTAAAGAAAATTTACTTTTTTTTGGGGTGGGGGTGAGGGGTGAGGTAGTGTGGGTGGGCTAGGGGTCGAGGTAAGGAGTGGAGGTGAGGTAAGAAAAAATATAATTATTTTTTAAAAATATTTATAAAAAAAATGAAAGATGGGGTGTGGGGGTGGAAGGGTGAGTGAGATGGGTGGGGTAAGTGGATAGAAGATAATTTTTTTAAAATTTGGGTTTGGTGCGGTGGAGGTGGGGATGGGGTAAGAACAAACTTAGAAAACTAAAAGATTTCTATTTCAAATAGCTTATTGTTTTTAAAAAAATATTTTAATTTTTTTAAAACTAAACATAAGAAAATAAAAAAAAACGAGTTGAAATTGAGATTGAATTTGACTAAGTTGAAGATTTTTTTAAAATGGGTTGCGACAAAGGAGTTGAGATTTAACTCAATTATAAATTATCTTGAGCCCAACTCGTAAAAATTTGGACGGAATGGGCAGGCTAACTCAATTTGGATCACTTTGACACCCTTACAATTCTTATAAAAATTAAACACGAAAAAATAATAAATTACTTGTGTATGTTCAAAAAATTATTTAGTATTGATCAATGGATATTACACAATTATGGTATATGTGACATATCAAAGTGCAAAAGTGAAAAAAAAATCATATCAATCACAGTGACATTTTATCAAATTAACCTACTTGTTCTTGTTTTTCCCTTTTTGTTTATTGCCATATATTTTAGGAATGTTTAATTTTTCAGAGTTTTAATTAAATATAACATTTGCTTAAATAAGTAAAGAATAAATTATATTATATTGACACAATAACTAAATTCAATCAGTAAATAAAATATATATCAGGTAAAAATATATTAAATCAGGTAAAAATATACTACGACATTGTATTTAATCTTGTATATCTTTGTAAATAAAATTGATGTATATCAAAATCAAAATAAGAATAAAAAAAGATAATTTATGAATATTTTATTAACAAAAAAAAAGTCATAAATCTATAGGACTAAAAAATAGCTGAAATAGTTTCTAATGTGAATTTAAAAAGGATCGAAAACACTCCTAATAAAGTTAAAAATGAATTTCATTAGAAGAAAATAGACTAAATCCCATTTTACCCCCCTAACATTTATGGGTTGAGAAACAATATTCCCTCGCATATTCAAAAGGAACGACAACTCGTTTATAAAGTATTTTCTGGTGAATCATTTTTTTAAAAAAAAATTAGAATTAAAAAATTATTTTCTCCACACAAACCAAACAATTTTTTTTTTTTATAAATTTAAGAAAATAAATCGTTTTTTAATCATCCTAATTTATTTTATGTACTCTACAAGTATACGAGAGGAAAATCAAAATGAAAAATAATTTATTTATCCAGGCACAAGAGGGTACTTGGAATTACCCCATTCATAATATCCAAACTAATGTTATCTAGTAAGATAAAATAGTTTCCGTTTGAATATTAAGTGTAGACAAACTCTAACTTCAAAACCTTAAATAGAAACTTTTAACTTCTTCGCATAGAGATCTACCACGTAGCAAGACATACGTTAAAAACAAATACTTTTAATTAAATTGATAACACTTCTTATTATAAAATTTAAATGAGATACATATATATAATTGAAATTTTTCATGAGCAAATCAATTAACAATACATAAACACTCAGTCGAAAAATATACTACTAAATTTGTATTTTACTATTACTAATTATATTATAATTTTAATTAATTTCAGGAGTCTCTCGGTTTTAAGAAGAATGATCCTTTTTTTGATTTAATATAGAGTTTAAGAAAATAAAGAAGAATTTTAAATTTGTGGTCTAAAATTAAAACCATGTCAAATGTATCACTTTTTTAAAAATAAAAAAAAATGAAAAGATTATTCTTTTTAAAACTAGGGGAGTACCTCTTTTGAAAGGAAAAAAAAAATAAATTTATAAATATAATTTTCTACGTAAGTCAATAGGAACTTTTGAAAGGAAAAAAATATAGATTCCTATAAGATTTGTACTATTGCTAAATATTTTATAATTTTAATCAATTTTAAAGTTCTATATATTAGAATAATAATTCTCCTAACACTTCTTACCCTATATTTTATCTATATTAAATCTTTTAGGACTTCTTAATTTCTAAATATATTTTTCTTATCTTATATTTAAGATTTTTTATTTTAATTATAATAAAAATAATTAAATAATAATTATAAAAAAAAGATAAAAAGATAATTTTGTTTATTGAAAGATTTTTGACGAGAGTTAAAATATTCAAATCACTTTTCTCAGATTTCATACTTTTAATATAATATATATATATAGATAGATAATTGATTGTTTGAAGAAATATTCCTTTGTTTCACTATAAATATATAGATTCTAAAAATTATATACAAACACATTCTTACACGAATTTCTGCTGCATTTTAGGTAACATTCTCATATGTTTTTTTATTGATTTGATATAAATATTATCGGTAAATTTTTACTCTAAAAAGATTTTGACATAGCAAAAAATAAAAGACGAAAAGAAATAGTCAGAGTAAGAATGATTTGACAGGAAGCTTCCATTTTAATTGCTATTACGGTAACAGAGTATGTGATCGGATTCAACTTATTTCTGTGTGTGGTTGTTTTAATTGCTCCTTATGTGAGCTACTAATGAATAATAAGTGTGTTACATTATTTATTTCCTTAGGGGGGCTTCGCTGGGATGATTCTCCCAGGAGCTATTTTCCAAAGTATAGTTGGCCCTCCTCGTCACACTGGTATCATGGTTGGTATGGGACAAAAAGATTTCTATATTGATAATGAAGCTCAAGGTAGAAGAGGTATTTTGTCTTTGAAATATCCTATTGAACAAAGAATAGTAAGGAACTGGGATGATATGGAGGAAATGTGGCATCATATATTTTACAAGGAACTACGTGTTGCTCCACAGGAGCATCCTATTCTTACTTAACCCCAAAAGCAAACAGAGAGAAAATGACTCAAAGTCATGTTTGAGAAATTCAATGTTCCAGCCATGTATGTTGCAGTCACTAACTTGGTTTGTCTCTTTCAATAAGGTATTGCGCTTGATTTTGGTGATAGGGTGAGCCGCACTATTCCCGTCTATGAGGACATGCGCTTCCCCATGCTATCTCGCAGTTAGATCTTGCAGGTTGTCATCTTTCAGAATATATCATTAATATTTTCTGCAAAAGTGATCATTAGCATTCTCGGCATGCTCTTGAAAGAAATACATTTCGTCCTATGAAGGAGAAGATTGCTTATGTTGCACTGGATTTTGAACAGGAGATTGAGAAGGAAAAGCGTTTCCCTAAATCATTTGAGACGGGCTATATGCAACCTGATGGAGAAGTCATTAATATTGTTAGTGAGAGATTCCGTTGCCATGAGGTTCTCTTCCAGCCATGTTTGGCTGGAATCAAAGTGTCAGGAATTCATGAAAAAGCCTACAACTCAATCATAAGATGCGATATTGATATTAGGAAAGATTTATTTGCAGATATTGTGCTTAGTGGTGGCTCAACTATGTTTCCTGTCATAGCAGAGAGCGTATGGGCAAGGAAATCACTACTCTTGCTCCTAGCAGCACAAAGATCAAGGTGGTTGCACCACCTGAGAGGAAGTACAGTTCCTGGATTGGAGGATAAATTCTACCTTTCCTCTATACTTTCGAGCAAGTAAGTTTCTTTTTGCTCAATCAATCAATTGTTTTAAGCTCAAATGATTTAACAACTAACATATACATCATATGTAGATGTGTATAACACAAGGCGAGTATTATGAATTTGGTCCCTCAATTGTCCACTGGAAGTGTGTAGAGGTATGGCCCAAATGAGGGGCCAAGCGGTAGGCCCAAAAGCAGAGGCTTACTTAAATAACTGCCGTAATAAATTGACAGTTACTGCAATTAAGGACTCCGAAGTGAGGGAGGAAAGCACTAAAGGCACTACCCGAAAT
>JBDJHY010000087.1:14410670-14423482 GCA_039654485.1 Withania somnifera
AGTTCCTTGAAAAAAATGTTTTAGGGTGGTACTATCAGCAAACCAAGAATGGTGGGAATGAGTGTACTTCACACACAAATTGGATATACTATTCTCAATATAAGTTTCTATTACTATAATTTGACCTATATTTTTATCACTGTAGTTTACACATATCTTTTACTAATTATTTTCATTTGAGCAGCGTGAAAAGTTTTAAAATGCCAAATCTTCAGTAAATGTTACTGAAAATCTCGAATATACACCAAAAATTAATGTAAAGTGGAAGGAAAAAAATTATGACCTCAAGGCAACTTAAGGAGATGAGGGGGGAGAGAGGAAAAGCAAATGGCGACAACGTTCAAGGTTTCATACCTGAAGAAACAAAGATCAACAGCTCAATTCCACATTTGAGTTTATTGGAATGATTTTAAGATTTTTTTTTGGTTGATATTGATTGGGTGTATGTATTGATTGATAGTTGTAACTGCATTTTTAAGTCAATTGATTTTAGTAGGTGACTGTAGTTTATCGGCATCAATGACTTCACTAACGTGGCAACTAGGCTTGTATTTTTTGTTATGATAAATGGTTATGCTACTGGTTATATTAAGTTAATACAATTAATTGATAATTGTGATTGTATGTTAATGATTTTGAAGCTTTGATACCTTCTTTATTTAACTGTTGTTGCATACAGTTGACATTTCTTACTGTATTCATGTTTGATTTAGTTTATAAAGTGACAGCATTGCATGTGTTTTAGACAGGTTGTTAACCTAATTATTTTAATACCAAATCTATTGTGACTACACTAAATGTGCAGGTAATACAACAACACCAAACAATATTGATACGAAAAATAAATTACAAATAAAATAAAGAGAGATAAATCAACTAAAATACCAATTCATCCCATAATATAGGGGTTCATTACAACACCTATAAATCAAAACATTCAATTACAACCCCTTACAAACAACTGATACACACCAAGCTTATACCTAAAATACACTTAAGTTTGCACTAAGGAAACCTCCTTGAATTACTATACAAGTAGTGATTTTAAAATACAGAGTTTATACCTAAAATACAAACACACAGAAGAGTAATCCAAAGTCGTTTCTCCCTTTTCTTGGACTTAGCCAACTTGCTTCTCCATTTTTCTTATTTACTTTCATCTTTTTCATGTCATCTTCAAAATTGTCGACATAATTCTCTAGTTTGTTCATATCTACTTTGCTTTCGATAGAGTTTTTTGTTCTAGTAGGCATGTCATCAACCTTTTTAAAAGATTCAATTTTAAAAATAAATCAACATTTATCTCAAGCTCACCAATTCTTCCCAACAGTTTTGGAATCACAAAACTTTGATCTTAGGATCAATATAGTCATCCTTCTATGGCCAAAAATTGCAAGATCTATCATTAAAAAATTAATAACAAAAACACAATGAATTAGTATAGAATTCTTCAATATCAACTCTTGAATAAAATTTCACTTATGCCATAGTTTGACCAACTTCAATATCTTCTATCAGGATTTTTTGGAGTCCATGGGTCAACAAAGGCAAAACAAAGTCATGTTTACATTACACCTACTCCAACTCATGATCTTTTTTTTGCTTACAAAGTCTACTCAAGTTTAGTCTAGCCATTATTCTAGCCAATATGGCACCTTTGATTAACAAAAATAAAGACAAAAACCTAATCAAATAAATAATTTTTTCAGGTCCATACGAAAAAATTTCATAAATTAAGTTACAATTCCTTAAGAAAGCAAAAAGGTGAAGACAAATATTGTATAGAAAAATTGAATGTAATTATTGTTACTTCAAAGGAACAGAGCTTCAACTTCAATTTTAGGGGTGAAATTAGAAATCTTTAGAATTTTGGGTATGAAATTAGGGTTCTTTACTGAGAGAAGGTCGAGTATAGGGTGGGTTTTAAGTTAAGTGAATGTTACCTCTGGGTCATTAATATTGGGTCATAAAATGATTTTCGTTTAGTTTTATTAAAAAAATAAAGGGGTTGACACGTCAAAAAAATGTAACGGAACGAGCCCTGGTCTAGGTCGAGGAAGGGATAAAAAATAAATGCAGTTTTATATAGTATAAGTGTGTGACAGGTCATCGTGACAATTTAGGTGTGGCTTCAACATTTCGATATAATTTAGGGTGATTTTGATGTCTTTTCTCTTTGAGATTTCATATCATTTTTTAATATAAACTGATCCACAAATTTATATTTTGATAAAAGAGCCTTACCATTATTACTCGTATCAACTTTTAAATCATTTGTACCTCGTATAACCATTACTCTTACTAATATAAACGAATAAATGAACTTCAATTATTTCATTACAATAGAGGTAAGCAAGCTACTAGTAAACTTATCCGCGCTTTGCGCAAAAATAAAAATACTTCATATATATAGTATTTTAAAACTAAAAGTAATTTTGAAAATTATAGTCTTTAAAAAAAATTCAATTTTAAATCTTAATTTAGTTAATTATTAAAGCTTTAATTTATATTGCCTCTAGCTTTTTATCACCTAAGACTCGATTCCAAGGAAAGTCGATCTTATCAAAGATATGGAATGATTCATAATATATTTAATAAGAAACGATGCATTTAAGTTTATTTGCATAATACCTATCAATTTATGTTAAAGGTGATAATTATCTTATCATATGTTCTTTGTACAAATATTTTTATTTATCAAGTTAAAAAATTCTTATACTATTTAATGCCTTTTTCAGAATTAATGCATTCATACATCTAAAGGAAAAAAAAAATACATAATTCTTTCTATTATTGATAAGTGAAATAAAGGTATAGAAGTAATCCCCACATATTTGCCAAAAGATTTGTTTTTATTAAGAAATATCATTTTATAATATTATCAGAAAAAATCAATACAACTAAACAGAATAATATAAGAAATATAACAAACTACATGTTTGTTAGCCTGGAAAACCACCACAGAGGTCACCTGAAACAAAAAAAATATTATAATCTCGTGTACACAAAATAAAAAATAATTAAGAAAAATTATTAGTAGCAGTTATAATAATTGAGACCCCATGATTTTCTCTTGCATTAATAAAACTAGAAAAATGATAACTGAAATATTTAAGATTTAATTATTAAGGCACGTGAAAGCTGTAATAATTGAAGTTTTATTCTTATATATACAAAAAAGAGAGAGAAAATTAAGAAATTCCCTGTTTCATTTTCCTGGTTGATGGGAGTGAATCCTCTACGCATGCATTTTTCTCGTAAAGCGTATACTGAAATATTATTTTTAAAAAAGGAAAAACATTATATTTGTTTACCATATGAGAAGTTGTTTTAGAGTAATTAAAATTTTTACTATTGACAACAAATTAGCAAAAAGTTAAAAGTCATATACATTTTATCGTTAATTTGTTTGATAAAGTTGATTGAATTTTATATTTTGGAGTTAAATAATAGAAATAAGAATAAATCATTCTTCAAATGATCGTCTTAATGGTCCACACATGCATTTTTCTAGTAAAATGTTAAAGTTATATACATATTATCGTTAATTATGCTTGAAAAAATTGATTAAATTTTAAAAATACTGGGTTAGATAACAACAAATGAGAATAAATCACTTTAGAAAAATGGTCCTCTTAAGAGCTTTTATTCAAAGACCAATCATTATTGAACTTTCTTTCCTAAGCGACTGGCATAAAATTCTGATTAGTAAATCATAATTTAATATTCGTAACATAAATTTAAGTTAAAAATCCAACTAAAATATGACTCAATAGGTCCTGATTGGAATTCTTAACTTCAACTATATAATGAGTTCAATACAAAAAAGCAAATCAAATTAAATGATTTACAAAGTTTTGTCGTTATTCTATTATCAAATCATTTATAGCAAATAATGTTAATATATAATATAAGTATATCTATTTATCTATTTTTTTTTTCATAATTTTTTTTTGGGATTTTGTCCCAATTTTATGTAGAAAACTAGTTATTCTTTCCTCATTATTATTGCTATTTATTTCTTTTTCAAGAATCTTTCTTTGCCTTCTTTGTTTTTTGTTTCCTTTCAAAAAAAGTTTAAAAGTTTCTTTCCTCAATAATCATTTTCATGAAACATAATAATTAGTACGTATTAATGATTATGCTTTTAATCTTCTTATTTTCTCATTTTTATCGTTTATGTCAACAATGATTTAAATTTTCAATTAAATGGAGCAATTATTACATACTAAATATTTATACCTTTTATTTTCTTTAAAGTTTGCTATTCCCCTCAAATTTGTACTTTGTAGATATTAATTATCATAAAATTTTAAATAAGAATCAAGGTCATATCCGTTAAACTAAAATGAATCGAGTCATATGTAGGGTTTAAATTATAAATTCAACTTTTAAGATTCTTGATATTGGACCATTATACACTTGAAGTTAAGGATTCCTATCAAGACCTTTTAGTTGATTTTTGAACTTAAATTTATGTTACGAATATTGAATTATAATTCACTATCAGTAGTTTGGAAAAGTTCAATAATAGTTGGTCTTTGAATGATAAATGAGAGTCGTATGCACGATTTAGATTATAAATTCAATTTTTAAGATTAAAAATTAATTCAAATAAAAGGATGGCATAATTTCAGCCGTTTTTTCGTTGATAGTGAGTGAGAATCAATTGTGATTTCTGTCCAAATTTACCTTTTTTTAGTTTTTATGTTCTTTATTTATTTTCATCTCTTTTACCTTCTTTCCCTATCACTCTCTCTACCTTCAAAATAGCATATGTCTTTGCTTCTCATTGAGAATAATCATGAAAAAGGCTATACAAATATTTCTAGAAAAGAAAATTAACAACTTGACTGCTATTGCAATTACCGTTCCTGTTTTTTCTAATGAAAACCCCATACATCTTATGATTTCTTCAACTTCTGGCTATATTTATTTCTTGCTTTGCCGTCAATCAAATTCCTTTAGCCGGTAGATTTGATTTGAAGTATATGACTCTCTCCTTGTGACGTGATTTGTTATCATGTGAGAAGAGAACCATATATTAAAAGCTGGTTCATAGAAATTACTTCTTGTTAAAAAATTTATTACAAGTAATATTGCATTAATGCAAGAATTTGTAACTGAAAAATTCTTTCAACGCTTATAACATATTAAATTTGAGGGTGTTACAAACTATGAAAGAATTCATTGTGCTTAAGGCTATAATTAGTTTTTGTAAGAATTAGCCACGTCAGCTCCTCTATATCCAACTTTATTTGATTAATTTATTATTAATTAATTTAAATCAATTATAATTTTATCTTTTATTATTCACCGGATATTATTTTTGATCAAATTATTTCATCATTACTACTTGAAGATATAATTACTAATTATATTGCTATGATAATGTTGTTCGTCTTCTCGATTAGCTGATCAACAAATATACGTTCAATATGAGGAGATTATCCATATCATGTTAGGACGATTATATTAAAAAGTGATACACTATAACCAATGTTTAATTTTACTCTTTTATTAAATTAAAATTTGATCAATAAATATTGTATTTTTTTAGAATGTCGTTGTGATATTCTTACTTATTTATTAAGATTATATAAAAAATTAGGACAATTTTAATAATTTTCAAACCTTATGAGATTTTTATGTTTATAAAAAGAAATTATAAATTAGAATCACAAATTTTATATCGAAATAAAACTTTAACTTCATCTGATATGATATTTTCAAATCATACTTTCTATCTCACATAATCAAACGGGCTCTTAGTTTCAAATTAGATAAATACGGGTAATTAAAACGGCTCCTAGCAGTAGATTGCGTAATTTACTTGCTACAAATGGCTAAAAATTAAATTACCTTTTAAAAGTGACTATATCTTAAACATTTCGACCAATGTTGGCTATTCTTGCACTCGGTGTTTAGAGACAACTGGTAGAAAGTAGAAGTGATACAAAACCCGTACACAGAGAATTGGGTATTCTTCTGAAAATAAAAAATACTCGCTTGTTTGGTGCTTAAATAAACAATTTCAGTTGATACAAATTTTTTGCAATTGGGTTTTCAATATTATTAATAGCGGAGCATGTGCAACTGGTGATTAGGAAATGGCAACTTGGAACTTTTATGTGAAAATCCAAAGAAATGGGTACTCGAGTTTGTGTGATGCAGCAGTGTTTAATTTTCATCTAGGGCGAAATTTTTCTCTCTGGTCAATGAAGAAAGATCCAGATCTTGAAGCTGCATTACATAGAAATCGTCGATGGGTAGTCAATAATCAGATTAAGAACATTATTATTAGATGTCCTAATCAGGTTGCTCCTTTAAAGTATCTACAGAAGAAGTTCAAGTCTCTTGATCTTCAAGGCAAAGCTTTAAATTGGGTTAAAAAATACCCTTGTTGCTTTGAAGTTTACCTTGATAATGCTGAGTATTATTGTGGGCTGACTAAAAGAATGCTGTTTTTGACTGAAGAGGAAGAGTCTGTTAAGGATATGCAAGAACCAGTATATGCTGACCGACTAGCAAAGTTGTTGATGATGTGTCGCGATCATAAGGTTAATGTTGTGAAACTCAATGAATTGAGGAGAAACTTTGGATTTCCTGATGATTATTTGCTTAGAGTTGTACCCAAGTATCCTGAAATATTTAGAGTTGTTAACCATACCGGGAGACGAAGTTCGATGGAGATTGAGCTCCTATCCTGGAATCATGATTTAGCTATTTCTGCAATTGAAAGAATGGCAAAAAAGGATGATCGAAAACCATGCTTTTCATGCTCATTACCTCCAACTTGGGTGAAATCATGGGAAAAGTTTGAAGATTTTAATTCAACTCCGTATATTTCACCTTATTGGGGACTTGATGGTTTAGTGGAGGGTTCAAAGGAAATGGACAAGAGAACAGTGGGGCTGGTGCATGAGTTTTTGTCATTGACATTGTGGAAAAAAGCATCAATATTTAAATTGGGACATTTTAGAAGAGAATTATGTTTACCAGAGAAATTAAATGTTTTTCTGCTCAAACATCCTGGAATATTCTATGTTTCTAACAGGTACCAGATATATACAGTTCTCCTGAGGGAAGCATATAATGGGTCTGAACTGAGCGAAAAGGATCCTCTTATTGTTGTCAAGGAGAAGTTTGGAGAATTAATGCAGGAGGGACTACATGAATATAATCGCAGACACTATCTGTTAAATTTAGAAAAGAAGAGGAATAGAGGCATGATCATGCCAAAGCCAGAGAAAAGGAGGAACCAAAGCGACGAAACATCAGAACAAGATAAGGAAGGAGGAGATCTAGGTGGCATATTTGATCCGGAAGAGAGAAAGAAGTTTTACAAAGTTCTGTTTGACAACAATGCTCCGTGACAATTCTCCTTGTGCCTCTCCCTGTTCCCTACCTAGAAAAGCTGAGAAGATGACCCAAAAGGAGCAGTTAAGATAAGCTCCTTTCTTTCGATCCTTATTTATTTGTTTTCAGGTAAAGATTGACTACTTCAAAATGATGATATATGTTTGCAGCGTATCTGCTCAATTTATTTCGTAAACCTGTCTTTTTGTTATTGAGAAGTCATGAGACTTAGGAACTGATTTTTCTCGACCTAAGGAATAATGAAGGATAAAGAGATTTTACGCTACTTACATAGTTCAATTTGTACCATCTGTCATATTTATACACTTTGTGACATTCTTAAATTAACGTACCTTTTTCTTTTCTTCTATGTTAAAACTTGGATTAAGTTTGAAATATATACACCAAATGTATAGGCATATGTTTTACTGTGGATTCGTCATGTCGGATTCCACTACAGCATTCGTGAGCACCATCAGTTTTAAATGTGAGGGCTTTACGATTTGCAATTACCGAAACTGGTGGCTACGACAAACATTATCCAAAAGTTCTACTTCACTGATCAAATAGAAAATGTTTAATGAGAAAAAATAAAAGAACTAATCAAATAGAAATATGATCTTTCTTTTTTTATGAGATCAAGTTTTACCAATAAAGTACCTAGAATGTACAACGACTACAAACAACAACATACCCAGTATATTTCCACAAAGTGAGGTCTGGGGATAGAGTGTACGCAGTCCGTACCACTGCCTCAAATGTGAGGTAGAGAGGATGTTTCCGAAAAACCCTCGCCTTATGACAAACAATAGTCCAAAAATTATATATAACACAAAAACAGAGAATAATTGGGAAACAAATTTCATGTCAGAAAGCAAGGCTATCACAAAAATACTACAAACAAGCTACTCAAAGCAACCACCACAAGCAAGCGTTCAAACTCCTAACTCGGAAGACAAGACCAAGCAAATCTACCTAGGGACTCCAACGTACTAACCTTCTACCATTATACGCGTCCTCCATATCTTCCTATCTAGGGTCTTGTCCTCGATAAGCTGTAACTGTTTCATATCATGCCTAATTACTTCCTTTTAATACTTCTTCGGTCTAGCCCTCCCTCGCCTGAAACCATCTATAGTCAATCTCTCACACCTCCGCACTAGGCCATCCATGTCTTTCCTGATCATATGCCCAAATCATCTCAACCTTATTTTCTGCATTTTATACTCTATTGAAGTAACTCTCACCCTATCTCTAATAACCTCATTGCTAATCCTTTCTCTCTGCCACCTTCATCTTTTGGATGTGAGAATTCTTTATAAGCCAACACTGTGCTTCATACAACATAGTCAGTCTAACCGTTACTCTATAGAACTTGTCTTTAAGCTTAAGAGGCACCTTTTTATATCACAGGACTCCAGAAGCAAGCTCCATTTCATGCACGCTGCCCCAATACGATGAGTGACATCCTCATCAATCTATCCATTCTCTTAAATCATAGACCCAAGATACTTGAAACTATCATTCCTAAGAATGGCCTGGGTATCAATCTTCACCACCACGTCATCCTCATCAACCTCCTCATTGAACTGACACTCCAAATATTCCGTCTTGATTCGCTTATCCTAAACCCTTTAGAATCAAAGGTTTGTCTCCTAACTTTCAACTTAGCATTAACTCCTCCTCGGGTCTCGGCAACCAAAATCACGTCATCCGCAAATAACATACACCATGGCAACTCGTCTTGAATTGCCCATATCAATTCATCCATCACTAAAGCGAATAAAAAGGGGCTAAAGGTCGATCCGTGATGCAACCGCATTAATACAGGGAAGTTCTCCGTATCTCCTCCCATAGTTCTTACCCGAGCCTATGCTCCGTCATACATATCCTTAATCGACCTAATATACGTCACAGGAACGCCTCTAGTCTCCAATCACCTCCAAAGAACCTCCCTAGGAACTTTGCCGTAAGCCTTTTATAGGTCGATGAATACCATGTGAAGGTCCTTTTTCCTTCCCCTAAACTGCTCCACCAGTCACCTTATGAGGTACCACAATTACCATAAACAACAAAACACCTACCAACAGACTATCAAGCACCTCGGCTAATAAACGTAGGAAGTCGATATACTTATCCATGCTGTCAATCATATTACCATTACGCCAAAATCATATATTAAATAAACAATCATTCTTAATTCTAGAAATATACATCCTCTTTCCTTCAAAGCAAGCCTTGTTCCTTTCAAGCTATATGGTCCAGAAGATGCATTTTGGAAATGTTATCTAAATAGAAATTGTGATCTAGGGTGTTCTGAAATATTTTCTGACTTTTGAAAAAAAAGGTGTTCTTAAATATTTTCTGTCAATTGAGGGTGGGGAGGTCAAAGTTTGTCATTTCTCTCAGTTGAGTTAAAGGTTTAAATATAATTTTTAACATTTTCTTAAAAGAGTGTTTCAAAGAGAAGTGTAGGTTTGGATTTTGTTACTTAATGTTGTTTCAGTACTTCAAGCTGGGATGAGCTGTTAGTTCTGATCAAAAGATTTTTCTTTTTGTGAAGATCCTTCTTGAAACATTATAGCCCCTAAATCATAAAGGGGTTGGTAGAACTTAGAAGTAGGACAAAAGGGAGGATTCAAGTGCGTTGTCAGCTTTCTTGTGCTATCATCAGATTCCCTTGCTATTTGAAGTCTGTTCTTTGGTCTTGCCTAGTATGATATTGTTTCCAAATAAAGGTATAAAGTCTGTGTCTGTGCTATTTATCTTCCTCAGACAATCTTAACTAGGTCATATATGTGATTATGGTCAGATTGTAAAAACTCTTAAGGGTTTGCTGTGGCTTCATTCACTTATTAAGTAATTATAGCCTTAACAGTATAAAGACTGTTTTCCTTTGGTGGGTAAGGTAGCAAACATTTCTATGCATATTTTATTATAGATAACAAATTATTGTAGTGAAAAGGAATTATTGGACTAATAGGTTTTCTTCCCTTTCTTCCTTTACTTCGGAGAAGTGGGAGGGAAAAATCTGAAAAGAAATCCACAATAGTAAGGCCTTCTTTTGATGCCTTTGCAGTATATAGGAGCTTGGTTCCCTGTTGTGTGCCCTGTATATCTGACTAATTAGAGACCACCGATCTTAGCTTTGCAGTTGCAACATTGATGGGATTCGTTTCTCTTTCTGCTTCTAATGGGTAATATCTCGGACTGACCTGGTTCTTCTGTTGATTTGTAATGTTTATTTCCCACTTTGTTTATGTAAAAACTAAACAAATGCTGCGGCTGTTCTTAAGGAAATACTCAAGGATCGAATGACCCAACTTGATGGCAAGGTTGACCATTTGGACAGAGAAGTGTAGATTACGACAGAAAGGCAGGTGAATCCCGGTATCGTTGGTCAATATGTGCTTGCGAATGAGTATCACGTCTTCCCAGTGAGATAGAGCTGCCTTCATGGGGCGTCATTGATCCCATTGGTAATGCTCAAATTGTGATGGACTGGGTCAAATAATGTTAGGCTGAAGCTTTTCAGGGTGGAAATACATTGATTGTTACTCTACTTGTTGAAGGAAGAGAGGGAAGACTATATACTATGCTCCCTTGTGGGCAATATGACTCCAAGATATGCAGGATGCATAAAAGCTCTGGATTTCTATTATTTATCTGCTTTCTAGGACCTATAAATCTGCCACTCCTGCTGTCTTACTCTGCACAATCTAATGACTGGGAAAGGGAGAAATAAACTACTTTCCCCGTCCCAAATTGTTTGAAACTTACTATCTGGGCATTAATAAATACCAAATCAAGAAACCGTCATTTCAGTTCCAATTTCAAGTTTTCCTCAACTTCTGTTCCAATTGAAGAACAAATCAAGAATCCCACTTCAAATTTTTGAAACCTGCCATTAGGAACTCCACAGAAGTTCATGTTTTGTTCAAGAATCTCTGTGGTTGAAAGAACATTTATTGGTGAAGTTGCTGCTGGCCCTACTGGTGCATTCACACATGTGTGTCTTCACCCACTGACACTATCAAACTAAAAGGGCATCTGAGATATTCAGTTGGACAATTGATGCTATTGTCAAGAATTCTCAAAGCAAAGGGATTCTTTGAATTTACGGTGGTGCTTCTGCTGTAATTGTTGGCTCCACTGCTTCTTCTGCTGTGCATTTTCGAACATTTTTGGCAAGTCAATCTTGTCCATACAAACACAGTAACGTTCTGTGCTTATTCCACCAACAGCTGGTGCAATGGGGAATATGGTGTCATCTATATAATGGTGCCAAAGGAATTGATTACTCAGAGGATGCAGGCTGGGGTAACGGGAGGTTTCGGCAGATATTAATGAATCTCGGAAAAAGATGAAATCTTGGGGTTGTATGCGGGATATAGTTCTACATTGTTGAGGAATTTTCCAGCTGGGTTCTTGAGTTATTCATCGCTTGAGTACTTGTAGGTCGTGGTATTGAGCAAAACAAAAGGGTGCACTTGGAGCCGTTTCAGAGTGTTTTGTTGTGGGGCACTGACCAGGTGCACTATCAGCTTCACTAACCTCTTTGGATGTGGTGAAGACTGAAGACTCGGTGGCCGACAACTTCATTCTGAAGCTGTCAATAAGGTTGCTGCTGCTATTGTTACTGGCATCTTGGCTACAGTTAGATATTTAAAGAAGAATGTAGGTTGGTTTTACCAGGGGAATGGGTCTTAGAGTACTTCATAGTGCTTTTTTTGGGGCTCTGGGGAACTTTACATTTGAAACAGCTAGACTTACAATTCTGGATCAGTATCTGAAGCATAAAGAGCTAGACTTCAGTTCCTGCAGAATTGCAGATGCATCTCAGGCCAGTTAGAGTTGTATGAGTGTGGTTCTTAATTCCAGTTATTGAACTTTTTGTACATGTTCTTCTTCCTTATTGTTTTACAGTGATAGTTCTGTAGGTCAGTGTCTTCGCAAGTTGGAACCTTACAAATTGTCTTACAAGAATGTCTCTGGATTCAGTTGGCTAATATTAGACGAATATGTATTATCTTCTTGCCTGCTTTTTGTTCTCTCTTATGTAAGACAAACAACTGAGTGCAGTTTAGTGAACTTTCTGGTTGGGAAGCAGCAAAATGATTACTAACTGGATCTTATACAGTCCTTTTTTCCAAATCAATAATCAAAACTAAAATAAGGATTTGCCTTCTAATTATGTATGACCCTTAACCGTAAGGTATTAGTCTAATAACGGTTTATCTGACTGATAATGTGAGAACATCAACCAACTGTTGAATAATTAATTTAAGAATCATGAAATTGTACAAGAGAATGCCTTATTGTTTGAGCTACACATTTTTAGAATGAAGGATCACAAAAATGAACCACAAAGGATAGAACAGATAGCGGTAGGGTAACGCAATGAAAAGATATGGGTTTTTTTCAGATGAAGTAGGATGTTATTAATAAACAGG
>JBDJHY010000087.1:14436491-14460254 GCA_039654485.1 Withania somnifera
GGGTGGGGTGGGGGGTGGGGGGGGGAAGGAAGATACTCCGGTCATCCAAGAACCCTTGCAAACGATTTGTAACAAAAGACAGCTTTTATGACATGGCCATGTAGTGGGAAAACCTGATGTTATATGTCCCTCTTTCAAAGATTTTTGTTTCCATCGTATCTCTTATATATAAGTAACACCCAAGCAAGGGTATTTGGGTCTTCTCCCGGTGGTTCTCATCTTCATCAGTCAAGCTTATCCTCTTGCCTTTCCAAGGTGTTCAATTCCTGGAATATACTTGCAAATCGCTACTGCACTGTGCAGGCTTCGCGTGCTTCTGTTCATTTTCTTTAATAGTACCTCCAACTAAACTAAGAGGATATTTAAAATTGAAAGAAGTAATCAGATGTTACAATGCAGATTTGCTGCTACTACTAATTTAGGGATTTTTTTTTCCTTTTTGATACTGGACTAAGTTTACAAGGAAAAAGAAGTTTAAAATGAGGGTTGCAGAAATCTTACCAATCACATCATGGACATCTTGCATATACTTGATCAAAAAGTTGATGGGCGATGTGTCTGCTTTGAACAGATTTTGAGTGCACTGTGGTCTTCTCTTGCTAACATGGTTGATGGCATACTATGTCATAAGAAATAGTATGGAGTTTATTCCTTTTTATTACTTCCTGTAGTATGTTTCACTTCTAAATACTTTCTACCTAAATGGTTAAACACAATCATGTAAATTCCAGGTCATTCATATCCCCCGGATACCATTGACAGAATGGGTTAAAGAAAGATCAGAAATTTACTTAGCATGTTTTCTTAGAAGAAGCTGTTATAAATTGTTGGTGTATTCATTCAGTCAACTGTTATAAACTGCGCATTCAGCAATGACTGAAAAGAATATGTGCATTTAGGCTTTGTAGGTTTTTGCTCTCACGTTACATCAAGAGTAGCTTCCCCCAAATTCAGTGTTGAATTTTATGGAAACAATTTAATGCTCCTGAGTCATTTAGTGCATGATGCTGAACAAAAGGGTACTTCTTTTCCAGTTTTCTATTTTGACAAGTCCACAACATTCTAGTATGTAATGAAACAGTTGCAAATGCTTTTTTGAAGTATGAAAATGGTCTTAAATGAGACCTAACAGACTTGTAGCTTCCTGTTAAAGACGTTTCATCTATTCCTTGTATGTGCACATAAATTGTTGATGCTCATATGTTTACAGTTAATTTAATCAAGGTATAGTAGTTGCTAGGTTGATTTTGTCCTATTTGAGAACTCTCCTCTACCAACCACATAGTTGTAGAGGCTATAGTTACTATTAACTTTTTTGCTTGTTCTTTGTAAATGGAGAGATGAGGTTACAAATAGTAAGAGTAGGACAATGTATAGTGATGGTTCCTGTACAACAATATGAGAGCAAATGAAAAGGAGGGAATGTAATTGGACTGTAACTATGGTCAGGGGTGTATCCGATGTATAAGCTATGGGTTTGAACCCCGTAGACTTTGACTTAGGCTATTTATGTGTTAAAAAATTCACTGAACATGTACAGATAGTAGATTCTGGACCTTTTAAATTTGATGGAAGTGGTAGAATTCCAAATTTGAACCCATGAAGTTCAGATCCCTGATCTGCGTCTGACTAAGGTTTCGTCATATTGAATCACTTCTTAAAATAGTATCATGTAGATAATTTGATATTATTGTTAACCAATTTTTCATCTTCATTTCTGCAGGCTTTGGGCCAAGACCCTCAGGCAGGGTCCAGTGCTGGTCTACAAGGGCACTATGCCCCTGCAATAGCCGGAGGCATAGCTCAGCCACGGCCAACACAGCCTCTCCCAGTTGGATCAATTCCAGATATGCTAGGGGGAGAGTATGAAGATGATGAAAAGATGAAACTAAGAACTGAAAGGGCTGCTAAGGCTGGTGGGTGGAGTTTAGAAATAAGCAGGAAAAGGGCACTTGAAGAAGCCTTTGGAAGCCTATGGGTCTGAGAGTTGTACATTCGTTTCCAAGACTGTCTTTCGGCTGCGGCTTTCCATGGATTGAGGCAAAAATTGTGTGAAGTAGCTATCCATTCCGGAATAATTGGAGAAGTACCCGTCAATGGAGCAGCATTTCAACATTCATCATGTTATTTTTTATACCTAGATCATGTCGTGTAAAACTTACCAAATTCTAGCTTGTCGTAGAATGTCTTTGGTCTTTGTAACGTTTCTTCTCAAGAGACCTCAGCTTGCCTCTCCAGGTGACCGTTAACCTCATGGTATACTGTTGGGGATTTTGGTTTTCATCTAGGTATTTTATTTTAGCCCGAGACACTGCATGATCTTAAATCTACTGTAACACTAGCAATGTTATTTGGGGTCCTCGCACTTGCCAAATGAAATTTCTTATCATAACAAGTTGAGGTTAGAGTTTTTTCCTTTCCTTTAGTTTGTTTATGTTTTACTATTGGCTTTGGTTCGGGGAAAGGTTGAAGGATTTAGAGGCAAAGGTTGCACATTGATCTCATCTGAGGAGAATAGACACAAATATAAATCAAATAAAATGGAACTATTTCACCAGATCAATGACATGGCTCCACTAGATATTGAAATGATACGTGCAAGAGTAAAAAAGACTTGGGATTGAAAGTACTCCCTTCCCTTAGCTTTGGGATTGAAAATACTCCCTTCCCTCCGGATCACTTAGCTTGTATTCTTACTACAAATAAATAATTCATAATATTTATCATTTCAAAAAACTAAAATATAATAAATTATTATTTATCCCTTTTAAACTTAGTTGTACATATAAAAAGATATTAATATAATACAAACAAAGAAGTATAAACTGGTAATATTAAATGATAATAATTTAATTAAATTATTCTCTACTTAATGCTAAAGGCAGTATTAACAAAAACTGTGACTAGTAAAGTGATCCGAAGAAAGTAGCAGCAGTTGTAGTCTGTCGGCTCATAAGAACCCGTTCAGCCGTCCTCCTGCAAGTACAAACTTGCAAATCCACCCCATGTAGGTAAAATGTAATACTCCCTCCGTTCATTTTGTATGTAATTTGACTCAGTATAAAAACTTTCTTATTAAAAGTAAAATAGATATTTTAATATTATATTATTACTAAATATAGAAATACGTGATTCCCAAGCTAAAAAGGAGATTTGAGTCCTATAAAATGGGACAAAGAGATTAGTATTCAGAGAGGTTTTAAAGAATTCCATCCATTAACAAGTATAACAGACACCATGCATTTGAGATAAAACACACCACCAGATACGATATTCCTTAATCAACCGCAAAGATGAGAGGCCTTCTACTGTTACAACAATGATTAATGACCAGTCTGATGCTTCTTTATCTCCCTTTCAGAGGAGGGGGGAAAACATAATCAACAGCATAAGGCGAATAAACCAATGCCCCGTACTGCCTCTCATATCCCTCAGAATTGGACTTTCTCCAAATCAAACTAGAATCTTAAAGTAACACTATCACACGGTTGAAAATGGTATTGCATTATGTTCATGATGGGAAACTGCCATGACAAAAAATCTTCCTGCCCAGGAAGCTTTCACCTTGTTCAGAAGTAAACCTAGCGTCATACTTCAATGACTCTCACTCTACGTCATAATCCCCAGAAAACAAGGTGGCTGTTTCAGACTATACCAACTAACGAATCAAACTATGCTTGGTGCATCACCTTCCCAAGTACATGTGGCTCGGGGCCAGCGTGTCCGAATGCAGTCAACTAATGGAGCATGCTGAGAAGGTTCTGGTTTTGAAACTTCACTGACAGAATCCTTACCGGCGGGATCACTTGTAGCTGGGCCTGAAGACATGAATTCCTCTGGCGTCCACCTTGGGGGGACTGAAACCCTCAACTTGGTGAGTCTAGGCCTTTGTACAGGAAAATCACTTCCAGAAGAAACCAGGTTCCCATTCATAACTGACTTTGCAATCCCATTGAAGTGGTAAAGATCAAAGACCTTTTCCCCCATTAATCCACTAGGATCTTTCAGTCCTCCCAAACTCTTGTCCAAGTCCAACAGGACCTGCCAGAACTCACTCCATACAATGTATCCACTGCTGCAGAGGTTTTGAAGCTTGTCAGCTGGAAGATTGACATTAGTCTCCCTAAGGACTTGATGAAAACCTTCCACAGTAATGAATCCACCACCCCCACTCTGATCTTGTGCATCAAAAGCTCTACGGATCTTTGTTTCCTTGCCTTCAAGTTCATTCTCCTCCTGAACTTTTGTATCAAGAGCAAATAAGACTGTGTAATGAGATTCACTGCCAACAACCCATATTGGCCATATCGGGCATTTCAAATGCAGGCCAACTTTACAGAAGTTTAGGGACTCTAGCAAAGTAAGAAAACCAACTTCAACCATTTTGGAGATACCCTTCACAAACATGCCACCACCCAAATCCATCCTTCCATCAAACACATTAGCAACAGCTTCCCCAGAAAGCAACAGGTTTACAATTTCCTGTTCCAGAAAAGATAAAAGACAACGAATTACAAAAAATTTAAAAAATATATAACCTAGCCTGACAGTACCTAAATCATAACTGGCCAAAAGAGATCTATTCACCAAAACTTAAGCCTTTTATTTATCAATCTCTGTATACCTGTGAAGCATGTCCAAAAGGTGTTGTAACCAAAGGTTGAGAAGGATCATCCCTATCAGCTTGAACGGAGTCCTGCACAGAGAAAGAACCTGTAAATGCACAGCTAGCATGACAAGCTTCCAAATCAGATATGAAGACATTACAATCTCATGAATATACAAATCTGATCGCCATTAATTTATTCCTGCTGCAAAGATATGATACCATATTGAAAGACTGGATATTACTTGCTCATTATCAGCCAATCACTTACTCACAAACTTCGTGTGGGGAAAATAGGAAGAATTAGCTTTAACTAATTGATCTATATTTACAATGTTCAGAAATAGACCCCAGCCCAACTCAACCCCAAAAGCTTAACTCATGAGGTGAGGACTACCCAAAATCATATAAGGTGACCGATTACCCCATCTAGAACCAATGAGGAATCTTCTAACACTAATGCACACCCAAGACATGTGGATCGTGGACAGAATATAACACTGGGGTTCACATCAGGTAAAGTCAGAATTGATATGGGTCTCTGACACCATTTAAGAAAATGAATTTAGGCTTACTCAAACACAAAAGCTAGCCCGCACGCACAATTATTTACTTAATTATGTTTTCAACATACAAGTTTTAGCTTTAAAAGGAAAAGACAAATTAAAAATTATTAAGAACTTTTGCCATGCACTGCTGCAATGACTCCAAAAATGATTTTTCTTTTATTGAAAAAGCAAGATGCTTTATTTTTAAAGTAGGAAGGGGCCTTACCGCGACTTACTTTAAGTAAGCTGCCTTAGAAAAAATTTATGTCATTATCTGGCTGATGATATAATAATCCCTGCTTAAATTATAAGGGATTATAGTAATGTAAAATTTTGTTTAAGCATTTATTCTGTTTAACCAGAAAATCAACTTGATACCCATGTTTCCTTTTTGTGTCATCCCAACACTCAATTATCATATTCACTTGGACAGAATCTCACCACACCTAACAATTCAATGGTCCATTTATCACTTTTTCTATCACCCAAAGAATCAACGCAACTCTTTATGGTCCCTGGTTTAACACTACATAGTGCATCCTATGATGATACAAAATTAGGGACAGAGAGTACCTCATTATTATTATTGACCAGCTGAACCTCAATGCGAAGCAGCATGCATAAAACTTAGTAAAGAAACAAGTTAGAATCTGGATATCAAGAATTTGAAGGTTCAGAGCAAAGCTCTCAAAATGGAAAGACTCTGGATGTTTAACAATGTTGCTACTTAAAAGTTAAAAATTATGGTAGATTTGTGTCTGTTATTAAGTAAAGACAATATCTCTCTTTGGAAAGAGAAACAAAGCAAGTTTGAAATACTCTTCAGGCACATTCTCCTAGGTAAAGCTTCTGGGACTCTTCTGGCCCTTAGCTCTCTTCTCCGGTGAACTTCCTTCCATCGGAGTATCCTCTTTCCCCATCCTCTCTCAATTATTCCTTAATTCTTTCTCCTACGATGAAGAACAAAATCTATTTTAGACTAGGGGTAAAGTCTTGCGACTTGACTGAAACCAGCTCGGCTTCAGAACCTAGGTATTGACAGGTGTAGAGAGATAGCTTTCCTGGATATGTTGAAGTGAGCAATAGAGAATATAATTTATCCTTGTCCGTATGGTATGAAGTCCAGCGATGTTCTGCTGGAAGTCTGACATCGAGCATGTGGATCGAGCAACAGGTACACTGCAGCCTGTACCTCAAAGGGTGATATCACTGACGGAGATGTCACAAAGCTTTTCACCCAAGGAGCTTGAATTTTGCCTCTGGGCAAAGACTTGTAGATCAGTTGTGGTAAAAAGGGGAAAGAGGAGCACGTGGCTCTGACCGAAGGCCACATGAGGGAGATTATTCAAAAATTGGGCCCAGAAATTTTACTGGAGGGTTTGGGCCAGCTCAGGTTAAAATTTGATGGGCTGCAGGAAGCCCAATTGACAAAGAAAGACCAAGTTCATTTATAAAAGGAGCCTTTTGTGGACAGCTTATTCTCGACAGAAGTTATTAGAAATTCAAGCTCGATTCTTTCTGAAGTGGAGACGGGAAATGGTGCGAGATCATCAGAGCCCTTTTTTATCGATGATATGGTACTTTCCTGTGGATCAAAAGTGTTGGAAAAAACAGTTAGTAACATGCACGTGATCCGCTATGAAGCAGCGGATGAAGGTGTGAAATTAACAAAAGCCATCGGGAGAGTTTCATCTAGGTGACTTCTCAATTGAGCAAATTGCGATTTTTGAAGACCCTCTTCCCCTCCAAATTAATGACTCGCTCTCAAAACAAGCAATTGAAGACAGATCCTCACTTTCGGTACAATCTAACTCAAACTTAGCCAACTTTTCGGGGCAGCCTTCGAAGGATGTGATGAGGTAGCTTTTGATCTGTTTCTGAGAATTGATCATAAGAGGGGGAATAGAGGTAGAAGAAAGTGGAGCATAACACCAACATCAGCATACCCAGTGAAATACCACAAAGAGCGGTTTCGGGAGGGTAGAGTGTAACCCGTTCTTACCACAACCACTTGGAGGTAGAGGCTGCTTCAGAAGGAGATGAAGAATTTCGAATTCCATGTTAAGTTTAAAGAGGGGGAATCAAGAAACAGGGGGAGATTAATCACCAATGAAAGTCAAAAACCTTTCTTAGAATGTGAGGGGGTGAATGGTGGAGACAAAAGGGAAGAAGTTAGAAGATACTTTCAGCAGTGGGGGCTGATATTTATGTGCTGGTAGAGATAAAGTTGGAAGGAACAGATGTGCAAGTGTTTAAACAACTACAACAGAATAGATGGAGTGATGGACGGGGGATTTTCACCTGGATGCTATAGGCAGAAGTGGAGGTATTGTAGTAATGTGGGATAAGAGGGTGTGGAAAGAGGAACTGGTGACAGCAGCAAATCAAATGGTAGCCTACAAGTACGAAGGCATTAATCAGGCCATTACCTGGTTTCTAACAACTGTATATGCTTCCTGTGATCCAATAATCAGAAGAAAAATTTGGCAAGAGTTTTTCAATACTAAAGATGAGCGGTGTGGGCCTTCGGTGGCTTATGAGACTTCAACGCCACAAGATATTCAAATAAAAGATCAGAAGGGAACAGAATTACTGGGGCTATGACTGAGTTTTCTGATTGGATCAATGCGATGGAGTTCATTAACCCTCTTTTACTTGGGGGATCTCCTTTACATGGAGAAGAGAGGACAATCACATGTCAGCTTCCAGAATTAAAAGATTCGTATTTTCATCTCAGTGGGATGAGACCTTTACACAGATTAAACTGAACCTACTTCCCAGAATAGGTCCAGACCACGATCCTATAATGCTTGAATGTGGAGATATAAATTTGAAGAAATCTTACTTCAAATTTGGACAATGGTGGTTGAGGGTGGAGGGGTTCTCAGAAAAAGTCAAAGAATGGTGAACATCCTTCAACATCACTGGTACAAGCTCCTAAGTTTTAGCCTCAAAGTTGAGACTGCTGAAGGGGAAGCTAAAGGAATGGAAACTGGAGTATAGTTGTCAAAACATACATCTATCCATGGAGTTTGAGGATGTATCCAAAAATGAGGAAATACCTTGGAGGCAAAGGTCCAAAATGCAATGGCTCAAGCAGGGAAACAAAAATACTAAGTACTTTCATAGGATTGGTACAACTCATAAAAGATTTACACTATTGACAAGTTAGTGGTGGAAGGGGATAAAATGAGGAAATAGCTTGGAGGCAAAGGTCCAAAATGCAATGGCTCAAGCAGGGAGACAAAAATACTAAGTACTTTCATAGGATTGGTACAACTCATAAAAGATTTACACTATTGACAAGTTGGTGGTGGAAGGGGATACAGTAACTGATTCAGAAGAAAATAAGGAAACAATAATCAGCTGCTATCTAAATCTCTACAGAGTAACAGAACAATAGAGGCCTGATTTTAACCTACAGGGGGTGGGGAAAGCATCACTCAGGAAGAACAGGAATGGTTGCAAAGACAGTTTGATGAAGATGAAGTACCGAATTGTATAAAATTATGTGTGATAAGGCTCCAAAACTTGATGGGTTTCCTACGAGTTTTTTTCCAGAATTTCTGGGAGATGACGAAGGCAGATTTCATGAATACAGTTAGACAATTTCATAAGAGGATTGAATTTGAGAAGAGCCTCAATGCCACCTATGTGGTCTTCATCCCAAACAAGACGGGCTATGTTACTTAGAGACTTCAAACCCATAAGTATCATTGGTAGAGTCTACAAGGTCTTTGGCCAACTTCTGGCTGAGACACTAAAGCAGTGATCAGTAAGATAGTAAACAATCATCAGATTGGCCTTCATACAAAATAGATTATGGATGCACAGCCCTAATAGCTGATGAGTGTGTGGACTCCAGTCTTAAAGGAGAAGTTCCAGGGATCATGTGCAACAGTGCAAGCTTGACATTGAAAAGGCATATGATCATGTAAATTGGGAGTTCCTACTCAAACATTCTGTGACAGATGGGATTTGGAGGTAAATGGTTGAAATGGATAGGTTTTTGCATCAGAACTGTCGGGTTCTCTATTCTTGTCAATGGAGAACCTGCTGTTTTTTTCTCCTTAAGAGAGAGGAATTAGATATGGTGATCCTCTATCCCCTTTCCTATTTTTTTTAGCTATGGAGGGACTCAATAGTATGATGAGGGTGACCATCCTGAATAACCGGATAAAAGGTTTCAATATAGGCAATCATGTAGGGAATGAGCTGCAAATCTGCCACCTTTTATATGCAGTTGATACAATAATTTTCTGTGATGCAAAGACAAAACAAATCAGCTACAGCAGAGTGGTTGATTTCTTTAGTACACACCTAAGCAGTTTACCTACAAACAGGTGAAAATGTATTGTGGTGGCAATTCCCCTGTAATCTCACAAGTAGGGTCTAGGGAGGGCAGGTGTGTACACAGTCCTAAGTCCTAACCCTTACCTTAGGAGAGAGATTGTTTCGGATAGACCCTCGGTTCAAGTAAAAGCAATACAAAGCAATTTAACAAAAGAAAACATGAGAAAAAGTCAAAACAAAATGCCAAAGAAAACATGACAAAAAAAGGACAGCTTGGTATACTAAAGCTTCCGTTATGCATGGGGTCCAGGAAAGAGCTGAACCACAAGGGTGTAAAAAAGTATAGTAAAAAAAGGAACAATCACTACAGCAAAATAATACGAGAACCGAAAATGAAGAAACACTAAATAGAAATAGAAACAGAATCATCATACTTTTTCTAAAAGTGGGAACAAAAAAGTTAAAAAGTTAGATTACTATTTTATTATCCCTAGAGTAAATAAAAGTATATTAAAACATTTAATTATATATTAAACATTAATCTATCATCTTACCGTATTACTTAATATGTATTAATTAATTCTTAAACTATCCATCTATCTCTTCATTATCTGAATGGTGGAAAACGAGAAGTTATTTACATTTAATGATTTTATGTAACAGGCCAAATTCATTTTGATAAGATGGAGAATCTGAAAAATTGCATTAAAGGATTGAGTAATAATCCAAATTCATCTTAATTAGTTGTCAGTTACAATATGAAAAGTCATTCTAAATTGGTTTATATACATACGAACTTAGTTGTAGGTTCAAAAAAATATGGCCACATGTTATAGGTATAGAAGCAGAGCAATAAATAGACCTATTATGACTGTTTTTTAAGGAATTAACTCTATGTTTTATACCTGTCTTAATTAGACAGTGTGTTTGATTTAGTTCATCCTTCAATATATATATCATAATAATATCCAATGATGATTCAACTTAATTAATAAGACAATGTTTTATTTAATTTTCACTTTTATTTTTGTAGTGGTTAAATTTATATTTATTATCTCTATAGTTGGCTATATATAAATGTCAAGTATACTACATATGATATCTAAAAGTGAAACCTACATACATCTAAATGCAATTTTTAATAATATTATAATACGTAATATAACGTAGTACATAAAATGATTTCAATGATTATATTTTATTTCATGTCTATTGTGTTATATTTCATAAGAGTAATCCAATTATATTATATAATTCAAATATTTCTTATTTTTGTTACAACAATAGGGGATGAAGATGCAACACACAGTAATACTACGACTATTAGTATGAAGGAATGAGCGACGCAACTCTCAACCTAACTAACCCTCTACCCTAATTTGTGTTCTCTATAACCTCTTATCTTATCTAAGGTCATGTCCTCGATAAATTGAAGCTTATAGAATAATGAATCATTCCAACCAACATATGGCCACTTGGCCATGGAAACACATCTGGGGGACTAAATCCCTCCTGTTTTGTATGGCTACTAGCTAAAGAAGCAGACCTTACACAGGACAATCTGACGAGAAGAGGGATTCAATTGTATTCATGATGGCTTTTTGTGTAAAGAAATATATATAGTGAACTATCTCTTCCTACATTGTAAGTTCATAACAAATCTGTGGAGAATTATCTGCATATCCTGGACCATGCCCAATGAGGTTACAGAAGCTCTAGAAAGTTAGGAGGACAGGCTTACAAGCAACTGAAAAGAACATATGGAGACTTGCCTCTGCCTGCATTTGGTGGACAGTTTGAAAGAAGAGAAATTCTAGATGTTTTGAGAATATAGAGATTAGAGAATGGTGTGCAAAAGATCAAGTTGAACTTCATCTTGCTTTTGTGCTTTTGGTGTAATTAAATTTACTCAAATGATATTGTTTCTGTTATTGATATTTTAGATTCATAAATAGAGGACAGTAGAATTTTAGTGTTATCGCTTAAATATTAAACCCTAGTATTGTTTTGTTTCTTCAAATACATACATACATACACACACACACATATATATATATATATATGTATAAATTTAAAAAGAGTAGGCGCTTGGCCATAGATTCCAAATATTTTTCACTTAATTGGGAAATTATGAAGTTGGAGTTGAAGATGGAGTTGTGTTTGGTTATACTTTTTGTGAAGGAGAGAATAATGTGCACTTTATTTGGAATTTACAAAGATGGAGTTGAAAGCAGGTACGGAGCACTTATCCAAATTTGAGATTCAACTCCAATTTTGAAAATTTAATAACCAAACGCTTGTTCCAGAGAAAAGTAACAAATTTCATGGCCAAATGGCTATTAAGTTAATCAAGCCAAGGGATTTTCAAGAAATTTACGTGAAAGGAAGTTGTTCTGAAAGATATACAATCTCTCGGCGTCCATGCAAACTTGGAGGAAAATGTGGCACAATGGACAAAGATCCATATAATTGACACCAATTTGTTGGAATTAAAGCTTAGTTGTGGTATGCTTTTTAGGTCCAATGTACGCTAGGAGTCTTTAGTCTAGTTAGAGATCTGTATGCCGATGATAAAGCCTAACGGAAACTTCTAGTATAGAGGGCCTAAGTTTTTTGCAAATAGGACTAAAGCGGTCTAAATAGCGCGACATAGACAGTAGTCGAACCCAACTAGCTTCCGACTCAGGTATAGTTCTTCTTGTTAAATTGCCAACAGACAGCACAGAGCTGATCAACAAGGAGAGCCCTTTGATCATGTCTCCCACCTACTTAAGTAACAGTGGGAATGTATTGTTTTAATGCAAATCTCAACCATTATACATTATTTTGGGTTAGTGACAGTGTTATCAAGGCGCGCTTAAGCCCTAAAGCGAGGCTCAAAGCGTGTTGAGCACTTCACTATCACCATCAAGTTTCTAAGACACACTTTTCCTTGTCAATGAGTCTCTTTTGAAAAGGCGACACTAAGCAATTGATATTTCACTTTATCGTAATTGTTTTTTCAATTTCTTTGTACATATATTTGTTATTCAAACATATAACTATTAGCATTGGACTAAACATAAATAGTTATAGTTATGCTCCCTTTGCGCCTTTTTCATTGAAGCTCGCTGCGCCTTAAGCCCCAATGGACCTTAGAGGTTTTTTGCACTTTTTGCTTTTGATAACACTGGTTAGTGATACCAAATCTAATAAATTTCAGTCTGACTGAAAATTTATTTCTCAGACTCAAGAAACGCAAAACTGAACTATGTTTCGGATTGGGGGGAGTAACAGAAGATGAAAGCAGCAAAACAAATAGCCATGAGACAACAACCAACTCATATCAATATACAGTACATAATTTTTCAGTTCATCATATTACAAGGCATTCTTCTTTTTCGACAAGTACGAGATAATAATTGCACTATGAGGCATTTTAGTAAGCCCAAGAATTAATCTTCTGTTCTAAAAATGTAATATCATGGCAGTTTTTCTGTTAGAGTGAGATCAGTTAAGATTTTAGAATCCTCTCCAACTCACCAGAATTAATGTGCTTTAATAATTGTGGAGATTGATGGAAAATTTTATTTACTAATGCCTAGAGGGGCTTAGGACTGACATATTTAGGCATGATAAATAACTTTTGGATGACTTAATCGAGAGATTGATGGTCTTACATTATACATGGGGCAAATTCCAGATCTGGTCAGGTAATATGTGAGCCAGCTAATACCAATTTACTGTTCGAGGCTGATCTGATCCCCAGATTTTGAATTCTTGGAGATCATCAAAGTCAAATTTCTAAAAGGAGAAGAAAATCCATCAGCCTAAACATGGTCTACTAAGCTATTAGCTTCTATCACTTGCCATTTCTTAGTAAGTATCCCAGTTCCATTTCCACCGGTTTTAAAAAAAAGAAGGTAGCATGACAAATTGACCCTTAGATATAAGCCCCTTGGTCCCATTTGATATAAAAATACATTGACTTTCAAGGCATTTAAGAGAAAAGGTCTAGATGAGATATTATACACGAATTTATTGTATATAACTTATATAGCAGTTTGAATAAGCTACTAATTTATTATATTTAATTTGATAGATATATGTTAAAATAGTGGTTAAATATATGAATAAAAGTATAAAGATATCTCATTAAGTTCAAAATAATATTAGTACAATATACATTAACTTGGGTTTTATCAAAGCAGGTAAAGTTTTCCATTCAGGAAGAGGTCACGCATGTGGATAAACCAAAACAGAAACTAGGTCACAAATTGAATTCAGGAATCAAGAATTTTTTGGGGGGCAAGTTGTGAATCCTCCAGCTTATCTTTTCATGACGAGATATGCTAGTAGTAACAAAGAAGTTCTCCCTTCAAAAGATAGATAAATTTTCTTAGACTGATCACAAACAGATTAAGATTGACAGTTCAAATTATAAAAGAGATTCAGGAACCAGGTTCTGTCCACTATACTGCATTTTCTGTTGTTTTGAAAATGAAAATGGACTTTTTTTCTTTAAATGAAATTTTCTCTTCTGGGAAAAGAATTTCACCTAAGATCACAAGAGCATTACTCTCATTATCGTGAGAGAAGCATTGAATCTTCTTAGTAAGAAGCCAATCATAAATACATATGTTGTTGTTTATACTAAAACCTCGTCATGTTGTTCCCTGACATGGGCACAGAGCATCCCTAGAGACAGTTACATGCTGGTGGACCTTGTCCCAATAAAGATTGGTCAGCTATCCATTTATAAACTATTACATTACAAGATATATGCTCTCTCATTGATCCTTTCTCTTAATCATTTTGGACGCTATAAAAATTGTTTCCATGAATCCACTTATACATTTGTATTTTTGTTTAATCTCAGCCTGTTTAGCAGTGCTTACACACAGATCTAGGACCAGGCCTAAGGAACAGCCTACTCTTCTTCTATGTTGAAGCAAAAATGAGGAGCTTCAACCCCCTACCCTCCTATGGACATGCGGACAGACAAATGAAAAAATAAAAAAGAACTTACTATTCCATGAGAAAGCAAAGCAGATATTAGGAACAGCATTGCTCCCATACGACTTCGGAATAGTGGGAGCAGTGCTTCAAGCCTTTGAAGGGCATCATCCAATGAAGTATATGTGTTAATGATTAAAACCTTTTGCAAGTTACCCCCGGATTCAATTGAGAGACCTTCAAGTGCTTTAGAAATGACCTGTATAACACAGTAACTATTAGAATCAGTCATTCACCAATAAAAAGAGCTTTACAAGCTGCAAGCACTTTCTCGTGCACGTATTCTTGGTTAAGCATTACATCCATAAGGTACAAGTAAATATCTCTTATTGAAAAAAAGGAACAGAAAAAATACATGTAAAGAGGATTCAGAATACAGTCCCCCTACTAAAACGAAGACAATTTTGAGTACAAGGGTCAAAAAGCTTGTTATTCATAAGGACTGAAAATTGATTCCTCAACTTTATTGAAAAAGAGATTAACAAATTAATTTAGAAATTAGATTAAAAACATTATTAAATATCGGAATTTTCTTACCAAATATGTTTAGAAGTAACAAAACTTTGTACTGAAATAAGATTTGCTTGATTCCTAGACAATTATCGTCACAGTACTTCTAACAGGTCACCCTTTGGCCAAGGGAAGTGTCTCTGTCCTTTTCACTTCTTATTAATCCTTTCGTTCACTTTTTCTAACATTTCTAGTACCAACTAATTCATTCGGGCGAGACATCTTACGATGTCATGATGCGCCCATTCCTATGGCCATTCCTTTAATACATCTGGCTCTCGGGAGTCTCTTTTAATTTAAATAGGAGGATTAACACACAAAGGAGCAACAAGAAAAAGAAACCCTAGTGAACATCTAGTAGCTTACCTCATCATCTAAACGCCCCTCGGACTCCTCAAGGTTAGCATCAAGTGTTCTCAGAGACGCTATCACAACCCTTCTATTGCTTCTGCACATGAACAATATCTCGCACATGGCTCTGACCAATGCTCTGTCCCGAATCAATAAAAAAGAAAAGAAGAAAAGATTTTTTAGGATTTGTCCCAAAAAATATCAAAAAATTTGCAGCAGCATTGACATAAAAGTACACCAGTTAACTCGAGAAGAGATAATTCAATCAGACAACTGCCAATATAAAAGGAACACGAACAGCAGTCAGCAGTTGTTCCTAGTTCTACAGTTTCTCTATTACAAATTTTCATTTATTAGGAAGGGAGAGCGGGAATTACTTTTTCTTTAAAACTAATAAAAGGAAGTAATTGCATATTAAAACATTGTGTATATATGTGTGCTATCTCTAGTGCATGAGCCTTGTAGCAGTAAAATATGTAAGAGGGTCTCAATGAGGCATAAATTCAGTAATCCACTTTAGAAATCAACAAAATATGACCACACGGAAACAAATTCACAAAGTATCCACCTTGATTTTTTCTCTTCACTTAGAGATGAAAAAGTATCAGCTCCAGCAGATTCTTTATTAGCCAATCTTCTCAAACCCAAATTGCCAGACAAGCTAGGTGAAACCATATTCAAATCATCCGAGAAAAACAATAGGTGCTTCAGAACAAAAGCCTGCAGCATCATGGCACCATTGTCAAAAAGAGATGGAAAACTATGTGCAACTTGAGTTGAGTCCAAACGATGCTAAGGTCAAACAGGGAGTATGACGAATGTAGAATCAAGTACAAATGGAAGTATGATGTGCAATCACATAGAGAGCACAAATAAAGTATTTAAGCATAAGTAGCCAAATACTTCACCATCCAGCAGACCAAAATGGCACCTGGTTATTTACTGGAAGTGAGAGAAGATGCCCATGAATGTACAAGAAATTAATGCATACTTGAACTGCAACTTTTCCTAATAAACACTGGCATTTATATCCATAAATGTGGCTGTAAACCTATATCAATTTCTATCTTTTAGCAACTACTTAAATCTACTGACCAACTGAGACAAAATTCATTCTTGGCCCCTAAAAGTAGCTGTGAGCTCAACATAAAAAAAAATTCAATGCCAGTCCGGAACTATCTGTCTGCTGTAGAAGTAGCTGTGAGATTAACATGACAAAATTCAGAGCAAGTTCAAAACTATCCCCTGCAGAAAGGTTCACTAGTAAACCAGAGAATGACAATCAGTTCATCTTATCTATAAAGCTTTAATTTATTCCAAAAAACCAAGAGGGGCCAAAGTATTACCTGTATTGCTGCTAGCACCCCACAGGGCCCACCTTCATGCTGCACTAAACCCATAGATGTATCTGGATCTGGACTAAACCTACAAAAAAATTTTTTCAACCATCAGCAAGTTAATTCAGATGAATCCATGTATTAATGTTCAACCTAAATAAGCAGAGAATAGATCAAGGGAACCAATAATACAAGTTCAAAAAATAAATAATTACTAAGCAGTACAAGGTTTTTCCCCAGTACACATACAAGGTCCGGAAAGATGCAATCACAGCATCCTCTACATGCACACGACAGAAAGCACATACTACAACAGACTCTGCATGAGGTACGGCAACATAAACGCTTCTAAGAGCCAGTCTGGTCAAGCTGCCAAAAACTGCTTACTTTGAGCACTTTTACCAAAACAGCTTTTCAGTGAAGATTTGGCTACTTTGTTTGCGAAGTGCTTTTTTCGGTAATTGTTAAGTAGATTATGTTTGGCCAACCTTTTCAGAAAGTGCTTTTGAGGTCAGATTATAAAAAAGGACAAGTATCCTGGCACGTTTCACTAGTATTCTTTACACAGAAATTATTTTAAATATTTATTATGAAAGCCTTTGAATTGTGTGAAAATATATTAACTTTTCTGTGATACCTTGTTATTCCAGAAAGGGAGAGGAGAAATAGAAGAAAGGAATGGTAGAAGAAAGGGAGAGGAGAAATAGAAGAAAGGAATGGTAGAAAATGGGAGAAGTAACTCATATTTATAGTTGACTGACTATTTCAAAGTGGAAAAGGTGAAGCAAGAGAGCCAAAAAAAAAAAAAAAAAAAAAAACATTGTGGAAACAAAAAGAAAAAAATAGTTCATACTTAATTTTTGTTGATGACCATTTTTCAAATTTTTTTATGACCTAGTTCATACTTAATTTAAAAGATACAACAACAAGAACAACATACCAGTGAAATCCCACAAAGTGGGGTCTGGGGAGGTTAGAGCGTACACATAGCTTATCTCTACCTCCAAGAGGTTGTTTCTAAAATACCTTCGGCTCAAGTGAAGCAAATGATAGTAACGGAAAGGAAAAATGACAATGAGAAAAACATGGAAACTACTATGAAAACAGTGGGGAGCATATATACAAGGAACTGAAACATTAACAAGAAGTTTGGACCATCTAAACAAATAACCATCAGATGATAACAGAAACCAAAGGTCAAAGACAACATGAATTTAATACTACGACGGAGACGGTGCTCTAGACTACCACCAAACTAAAGACTACAAGAATAGGCTACTACTAAGACAACGTTTGACTAACTACTAACCTTATACTCTTATTCGCGACCTTTACTTTCTCCTATCTCAAATTATATCCTCGATAAGCTGAAGATGCGCCATATCATATTACTTAATTAAAAGATATATGCATTAAAATAAGAGGAATAGTTCGATAAGTACAAATTTATAGTAAGAACATTTTTATCTTGAAAAAAACTAGACTTTTTGTACCTAGATTTGCTGTTTTGAGTCTAGGGTCTTTCAAAAACAGCCTCAAGGTAGTGGTAAGGTCTGCATACACTCTACCTACCCTCTCCAGACCTCACTAGTGAGATATCACTTCTTTTTTTTTGGGATAAGGAGATTTTATTAAAAGGTACAAGATGGTACAGTTGTAGAAACAAAAACATCATAAAAACAAAAAACAGCCCTATGCTCTTTCTTCCTAGCAAACTCAATAAATCCATATACTTGTTCTCGCTATCTCTTAAACTATTTTTACTCCAGAAATACAAATTTAGTAAACATTTATCCTTAAATCTAGAAATGTGAGGTCCCTGCCCTTCAAAGCAAGCTTTTTTTTGTCTCCAACCAAATTGTCCATAAGATGCACAATGGAATAGTTCTCCATCTCTTCTTTATCTCTTTTGGTATCACCTGCTTCTGCCAACCTTTCAACAAATTTTTCACTTTCGAAGGCATCACACAATTAATACCACGAAGCTTTAGGAATAACTCCAAATGTTCTCTTGAAATTTTGCAATGGAGAAACAGGTGCTCCACGGTTTCCTGATCATCTTGACACTGGAAGCATCTATTACAAACATTAAAGCCTTTTCTCTGGATATGTTCTTGTTGCTGCTTTTGGTAAAAAGCAAAAATTTATAATTTCTTCCCAAGCCTCTGCCTCCAAAGTAAGGTATACACTCTACCCTTCCCAGACCCCACTTGTGGGATTACATTTGATATGTTTTTGTTGTTCCCAATAGCATAAAAACTACTTCTAGTGCTCATAATGACCACTATTTTTTTGTTGACCAAACAACTCAAATCTTAAAAAAATTTAAAAAAAAAATTAGAGCAGAAAGGTGCTTTTGGCCTCCAAGAAGCTTGGCTAAAGCCAAACATTCTCTAAGAGAAGTAAAATTTGACATCACTTAGATTAGTTACTCCGTCAGTTTCAATTTGTTTGTCTTACCTTTCTTTTTTAATTTGTTTCAAACAGAAAGTTTGTTTCCTTTTTTTTTTTTTTGCAACTCTTTAATTCTAACTTTCCACTGGCATGTCTAAGACCACAAGATTAAAATACATTTTGGTACATTTTATATATCTTTAGTTTAAGACTACAAGATTCAAAGTTTCTCTACTTTCTTGAACTTTGTGCCAAGTTAAAACCAGACAAATAAATTAAAAAGGATGGAGTACATTAAATGGGTCCATGAATATAAAAGGGCAGTGCTTTGAGGGGCAAGGGGTTTGGATAAACATAGGTGATAGAACTATTTGAAGGACGAATAGCTAATCTCCTAACAACATTGAATAACCAATATCGAAAAGGGTGTGCACGGTTTGTTATAGTTCTTGCCAAATACTGAAACCAAAACCAACCATAAGCCTTGAGCCTTTGGTTATAGTTTGGCCTGATGTGGTTGACCACTTCACAATGGTTTTTTTAAGAGCACAAGATATATTTGTAACTTATTTTTAGTCGGGAAAAATATACATTTAAAGGAGAAAAATAGCAAATTAGCAGGTCTTATGTTTTTCAAAACTAGAATAAATTTATTTTTCTTTATATCGAAAAGTACAAATATATTGTACTAGGAAATGGTTTTCTAAAATGTTGTCTTATATGTCACAACTCAAGTCCAAACAGACCACATATATTTGTCTTTGGCTATCATTAAGCACAAAAGCATGTGTGCTATGTTAATTTGTATTTTAACTTATTATAACACTTCACTTTTCTCTCCATCTCCGATGTGGGCTAAGGTAGAAGCCAGCCAGTACTCTTCATGGGCGTAAATACCCTTATAGGCTCAGCATATTGTTGAGGTTAAACCCACCATTGTACTGCGGGACTCTGACTCATAATATATACTCCTAACATATTTGTTAGTCAAAGCTCATAGCACATATTGCCCACTTTGACCCAGCTAACTTCACAGATTTGTCCCTTGGCTACGCTGTCATCGAGCCAACAAGTGCGCAAATCATATGAATTTGTATTCCTTTTTTATAACCGTGGCGTTCGGGTCAACTTGTACGCACCTCGACTAATTCACGGGATATTTGTCACCTCCCACCAGCAACAGGTACCAAATAACGCTATCCACCAAGGCTAGAACAAAAGGGAAGAGATCGCCTAGTGGTTTGTCTCTGCTGAAAAAAAAGAAAAAGAAACATCACTTCCTTTTTCTATTCTTTTTCAAGAGCTTGCCCACCTAGAAGCATGACGGTCTTTCTCTTTTAAGCCAACCTTATCGGTCCGCCCTCTGCCATGGGTGTATAGGGGTAGCAAAGTCAATACCTCAAAAAAGTTGGGACCATGTAAGAGCAAGTTCAGAATCCAAATGTTGAAGAATCTTTTGGGCTAAACCCACAGGGACAAAACCTTAAAATCGAAAAGTCTTGAGGATGTCTAAAGGATAAGGACAAAGTAGACAATACCTTGACAGTTGGGCCTTGGCCATTGCACGTCCTTCCATGGTACAGTGATGGGAAAAATCTCAATGAGGACGTTGAGCTCCTAAGAGAATGTGTAACAACCTACGCATCAGGTGTTGAACTCGAGAGGGATTTCACCATTAAACTTTCCTTAAGCAAATGCTAACATCAGAGTGGGAGGGGAAAATAAGTGGTCATATAAGGGCAGGTTCGGGATTCAAATGCTGAGGCCTCTTTCGTGATAGAGCCCAAGGTGACAAAATCGTTAAACCCAAAAGGCTTGAGGTGGCTAAGAAAGTTGGACCAAAGTAGCATCTGAGCAAGTACCTTCCATCCCTTGGTAAATCTCTACTCATTGAGTCTCTAAGGGGTTAAGTGTAACAACCAACGCACCGCTTGATGCAATATCAGAAATGCGAAATTGAAAAAGAGCCAAAAACAAAAATAAACAAAAGATATAGGATAGAAGAAGAGACACAATATGGATAAGAATTAAGAACAATGGTTGTATGACAACCACTACCTCCAACAACAAACAATTACCCCCAATCAACAATATTCCACAAGAACCAATTATATAAGCTAGACACAAGAATGGGCTAATACGCAACCATGGCTATATTAAAACCAAGCTTCCTATTAAGAACACCAAACAAACAACTGAACTATCAAAATAACCCTCAAGATTCATGATCCTCAAGCAAGTAAACCTATCAACATTTAACAGCAACAAAGGCCTTAAGCCCTAACTCTCACAAGATTTCACACAATCTCAATATCACAAAAATAATCTCCCATAATGAAAAGTTATAATAATAAGCTAACCTAAGGGTGATTATTACAAAATACCTTAATGAAATAAGGGCTTCTTAGTCTTGAAGGCTTGTATTTTGAAAATAGTCTCTTTGCATATATAGCCCCTTCTCTCCTTTCTTCCTTCTACTTCCATTTGAGCAAGTTGTTGGCCGGCAAGTCTTCAACCCAAACACCCACTGAGCTTCCAAAGTGGCACCTCAATGAAATATTTTCAAATTCTTTAGCTCAGCTTCGCGTTCAAGGTTTTGATGAAACTCGGCTTACATCACCACGGGCGATGAACTCAAGAGGGAGTTCACTATTAAACTTGCTTTAGACAAATGTCAACATTGGAGTGGGAGTGGGAAATTAGTTGTCATATAAGGGTGTGTGCAAGATCCAAATGCTGACGCCTCTTTTGCATTGGATCCCAGCATGAAAAAATTGTTAAATCCAAAAGGCTTGAGGTAGCTTAGAGGAATCGGATCAAAGTGGATAACTCCTTGGAATACGTTATATCTTTTCCAAACGTAACATTATCCATAATCTCAAATCTCATTCTATCAATTCTGAATTCTGTGTTCATTTTTATTATCAATGCTATTCTTATTTCACTTTTGTTTTATACAACTGCCTGAGCACCAAACAAGCTTAAAAGTTTGACAACAAAATAAAATCATAACATAGCCGATAACAGTTGTTCTAGGACGGTTATCCACACACGAAACCAAGAATATTGATAAGAACACTAAGTATACGAAAAAGGAGTCATCAAGGAGAACAAGTAAAAGTCCAATTGCCAATAGCAAGTGATCAAATGCAATTTTCAAATGAACAAACTATCACAAGAGATTATATCACACAATAAAAGGAGAAAAAGAAAATCAAAACTAAACTGAACTCATCATTTCAACAATCACTAACTCATCATCCTAACTCCACTAACATAATTTTAAAAAGAAAAAAAAAAGGCATCAATATTACCATACCTTATTCCCTGATTACTCCACTGACCAAGAATATCTTTGGTCACTTCACAACCAAAGATCATTGAAAACAACTCATTAGCCTCTTCAATTGAAAGCTCTTCTGCCAAGTTCACATTTTTCTCCTCACCCTTTACTAAGTTCACATTTTTATTCTCACCCTTCCCCAAATTCACACTTTTATCCACCTTATATTCCACGACACCACTGCTAGAGCCACCACTTTTCTTCTCCACCACCACCACATTCTTGGCCATACCCATCATCCTCTTTTCAGCAGCAGCAGCCATTAATTCCCTCTGAAGTCTCCTGTTTTTCACTTCAGGTGACTCCCCTTCCTCCCCACCGCCACTACCACCGGAAACCTCCTCTCCCGGTTTGCTCCTCTTATGCTCTGGCGACTCCTTCTGCATACTCATCCTTAACGCCATTTTCAACTCTTCATCTTCTTGATCCGCCATTCAACAAGACTTTTTTTCACACACCCAGATCCAGAAATTTCAAAAATTCTCCAAAAACAACAATTAAACTCGAATCTTTGAGCAAAATCTTAAGGTTTTCTTGAAAATTCGCAATTCAGAGAACAAACTTCAGACTTAGGGTTTTCAGTTTCAAACCCAATTGAGTTTTTCAGTTACAAGAATATACATACATAGTAGAATTTCAAAAGATGAGAATGAAGTAGATAAATAAATACATATATATATATAGAGAGAGAGAGAGTACATAAATACATAAGAGTGTGGATTTAATAAATTTGATTTCATAGAATGAGAGAGCAGAAAGCTAATAAAAGCTTGATTTTAATTAATAGATATTCAATAATTTAAATATAATCTACATTAACACTCCATAAGGAGGGTACAGATTAAAGATCTCCTAATGGGACAGGTAAAAGTGAAAGTTATACGACGTCGTCTTTTGAGGAGTTTGTTAGAACAGTTGATGAGTTGGTTGTAAAAGATATGAATAAACTACTGCTTCGCATTGAAATTTCAGTCTCGCATTATAAGGTTCACTTTAGAAGTGATTTGTTTATACCATATTATAAGCTCAAAAGCAAAATTTCTATTAAAAGTAGAACAGTCTCACTTCTACATCATTATCCATGTTAATAAAATTTTTGTTTTACTCGTCAATTTTTTCATATCACCTAAATTTAACAAGTGATATTAAATTCCAACAACATATAAACATAACGAAAAGACATAAAAACACTCTAAACAATACCCGAAAAATTATTTTCATACTTAAACTATTAAACGACTTATTATACACTTATACTATTTAAAAATAAATTTAATCCACCCTATAAGTGGATGTAGCACAAAAATACAACAAAAAAAAATATTAAAGGAGAAATGTTATTAAGTTTTTTTTTTTTTTTTTTTTTTTTTTTTTTTTTTTTTTTTC